>OY019133.1:54761310-54873810 GCA_955652365.1 Eristalinus aeneus
TGAAATCATTGATTGTGTTGTAATGAAAAACAATGAAAGTGGGAGATCACGTGGATTCGGATTTGTAACCTTTGCGGATCCGGCTAATGTGAACCACGTGCTGCAGAGTGGACCCCATTCATTAGACGGAAGAACAATTGACCCCAAGCCTTGTAATCCAAGGACATTGCAGAAACCGAAAAAAGGCGGCGGATACAAAGTTTTCCTTGGAGGCCTGCCATCAAATGTTACCGAAACTGATTTACGTTCATTCTTTGGAAGATATGGAAAAGTAACTGAGGTTGTCATTATGTACGATCAAGAAAAAAAGAAGTCTCGTGGTTTTGGCTTCCTGTCTTTTGAAGAAGAGTCATCAGTGGAACATGTCACCAACGAGCGTTACATCAATCTTAATGGCAAGCAGGTAATTAACATACATTTTATATTATAAAATTAAAATCTTTACACAGAATATCCTTAGCTACATGTTATCGCTTAAACGAAGAATGTAATACTACTGTTACATTGTTACAAAATTGAGTTTAATTTGCTTATTTACTAGTTTTCACTTTTGAGCCACAAATGGTTTAGTTAAAATAAAGTTAATCCATTTTTAAAACACTAATCTCAATCATGATTACCCAAAGATAAATGATTGTCTTGTGTCTCAGTCCAACAAGTGAAATTATGTCTAAAATTTGATTTTATAAAAGCAATTGGTTAAAAACACAATTGTCAAGTAAAGACTTACCTCGTTTCTGCATTTAAATGATAAAAACAAATACATATTCATTTGGACTGAAAGCAGTATAATTTCCGCATATTTTACCGAATAAACCCATTTTTAAGAATACGTTGGAGTTTGTACTAAGTAAATATACAGACCAACTCTTCTAACACGAACTCTTCTGCAGTTCAATTTGTCTTCTTAAGTCTACCGCCAACTCGATTTTTACGTTTTATTTTTTTTTGCCAAATAAGAATACAATACGTTTTTGATTATAGATTTGTTATTTGTTGATTTGTCAGTGATAGATTCTTACCTGCAAATTTAATCTCAAGGGACGGCATTGTAACGTTGCCGTTTTTTGAATTTGTTTATAAGATTTGAGCAAAACATTACTTTGTAGTGTGATATAGTTTGATTTCTGCAATAATGGGAACTTTTCCGTGAATATGTTCGTGATAAATGACACGTGTATTGTGTGGTGCAGATGTCTAATATTTACTCCACTTTCCAATGCAATCACGTTGAGCCGATTAAAAATCATTTTGATTTCGGTTATAATATGTAATGAATTTAGTAAACGCACATATAACGTATATATATAAAATATATTTTCCTCACAAGAATGTTACTTTATAGACTACGATGTGATTAAATAAGAAAGAGTAGATTTTTACTCAAATACATCAAATAACGGGAGCCGGGAATCATATCAGATGCTTCTGTATATGTTATTAAATTTAAAATTAATTAGATTTTAAAATTAATTAACTGGAATTAACTAAAATAGTCATAGAAAAATGTAATATTTCGTCGAACTATTTCTTATTTTTAGGTTGAAATTAAAAAAGCTGAACCTCGTGACGGATCTGGAAATAATAGCAACAATAGTGGAGTTGGCGGTGGATATGGTAAAATAGGTAACGAGTGCAACCATTGGGGTCCACATCATGCTCCCATTAATATGCTGCAAAGTCAAAATGGACAAATGGGTGGTCCGCCATTAAATATGCCTATTGGAGCACCCAATATGATGCCTGGCTACCAAGGTTGGGGAACATCCCCTCAACAGCAAGGATACGGATATGGTAGTAGTGGCCCAGGTTCCTATCAAGGTTGGGGTGCTCCACCTGGTCCACAAGGACCCCCGCCACAATGGAGTAACTATGCAGGTCCACAGCAAACTCAAGGCTATGGTGGATATGACATGTATAGTTCAACATCAACTGGAGGTCCATCAGGTCCATCAGGAGGCGGCAGCTGGAATTCATGGAATATGCCACCCAACTCCGCTGGACCAGCCGCTCCAGCTGCAGGCGGCGGTACTGCCACAGATATGTATTCTCGTGCTCAGACGTGGGCCGCTGGTGGTCCGTCATCTACTGGTCCTGTTGGTGGCATTCCTAGAGCTGGACCGGGAAACTCAGCTTCGAAATCCGGCTCAGAGTATGATTATGGTGGTTACGGATCTTCAGGCTATGAATATGAGTACAGCAATTATGCTAAAGAACAAGGTGCATCTACGTATGGTGCAGGGCCAAGATCAGCTTACGGTAATGATAGTTCATCGCAACCTCCATATCCTGCTTCACAAGCTGTTTAAAGTAGATTTTGATTAAAAACTGTATACAAAATTGAACTACAAAGATGTATTCAAATTTTCGATTTTTTTAATATACATAAATATTTGACACAATTATGAAATTTAGCTAATTATATATATATATGTATATATATATATATAACTGTTTGCTAAATATGTAACAACTGCGGGAACTAATAACTAAATTTGCCGTCTGCTCATGAAAACTGTTTATGAATATTTATTGTTAATTTAAATGGTGACGAAAATAGTTTGCACGTACACAATGAAAATGTATTACTTTCTTTTGCATTATAAAATTAGACGATTTTATTTAATTTTCATTCATAGAGTATATATAGAGTTTTGTTTATATATAAATATATAAAGAAAAAAATATATATACCTGTATATGTATAAATGTTTGCATAAACCCATAATATATATACATATATATATACATATATATACATATATAAACAAAACATCAGCAGAGAATTGTATTGGGTTACAAATATATATTATACACAAATATAAAAAAGGTTAAATTAAAGAAATATTTTAAAGAAGAGAGAAACTTTACTAAATTAAGAAATAGGTAATATTAACTTCTACTACTACTTAAAATGGGATAAGTTCAAAAATTAACGCAAAAATCACCTGACGTAATTATAAATATAATTAAATAAATATTTCATAGAGAAAAATAAAGTAGAATTAAAGTAAAATTAAAGAAAATAGAAATAAAACGATTAAAACTCTGACTGTTAATTATAAAACAATTTGTTTAACTATGAAAAAATTCAAATATCATAAACCATTTTCTTATTGGTAACAATATTATTTAGCTTTTAAAGCCCCTTACTTTTACTAAATTTCTACGAAGCATAGGTTATTATTAGAAAGTATCAGGAAAAAAGAATATTTTTTGTAAGGGAAATGTCCAAGTAAAATACGATCTGATTTTTTTTAATAATTTGAACATTATATTTTTAATATTAATATAGCTTCTTTTTTCCATCACTTACCAATAGTTATTCCATTTCAATTTTTTTTGTTAATAAATACCTTGTTATCCTGGATGTAACATTTTGGTTATAATATAGCTGAATGGAATGAAAATCGATTTATTTAAAAGAAACTTTCATTTGTTATGTAGAAGAATACAAGTAACAACATTTAAGAAATTGACTGATTTTACAATACTATGAAATATGAGCTAACGATACTTCATTTAAATATTTTAGAGATAATTGTTCTAAGATAAAATACAATATTGTGTAAGGCATATGTTCTTTCAGACGAAATTTCAGCAATAATTATATACCCAGCAAAACTCAGCTAATGTTTTTAAGGCAGTAAGGATGTAAATTATTAAAATACTTTCTTTTTCTTTTTTGATGAAACACATTTCTAACGTTTGTTTTTAATTTATAATGAACACAGTGCCTAAGTAATCAAATATCTATTCAAGGACATTGTTACTAATATTAAAAAAATAAATAAGTGTAAACTCCTTCAGAGTTGTGTTGAATTTACTTAATAACATTAAAATAGTATATAAAATAAGTGATTAGCTCAGTAAATAACCAGAATAAATTCGTAATTTTTACATGGACATTTATAGTTCTTTTAAATTTTGCAACCAGAGACTTACTTTATTTTTCTTTAAACGTACGTATTTATAAATATTTTTTATCAAATATATATGTTTATATGTATATATATGTATATGCATAAACTTTATTTGCGTAAAATGCACATATTCACTACGTATATTTGTGTGTATATATATGTATATACATATATATAAATATATATAATATATATATATATATATATATATATATATATATATATATCTAATATACATTATGCATAAACATTTAAGTTTGGTGAATGTTTTAAATGGATATTGTTCACATTAACTCTTGTTTAAAATATATTATAATTAGCTGGCATTTGAGTATTTATAACATATATATATATATAGTTTGTATAAATTTTCAATCATATAAAAACTTTGAATACAAATGTGTTTTTGTTTACTTACAAACATACATCTACATCAATAGTGGTAACAAATTCGTTCTAAGCTGAAATTGACTGTATTATTGTTATAAATCAGAAGAGTAGAGAATCCCTCGTTGTTACGAGAAATCGTTTATAAAAAAAGAAAAGCCTTCTAATTATTTTTGTTGTTTTTGTAACGGTTTTAATCGGGTCGATGCATTTTTTGGTAAACAACGACCTGCCCATGTTTTGTTTTACCAGTGTAATGGATTTGGGAAAACTATGTAAATTTACTTGGTATTCAATTTTTGTACTGCTTTTTGGTCCATTTCAGTATATGGAGCTATTTCTCGAAAACGAAGTTTAATCAGAGGTCTACTATTTAACTCAATTCTTGTTTTTCGATTCTACGCTGCATTGGTTCTATATCGCGGCATTTAGACAAGTAGGGCAACCTAGGTCAGTATTTGATTCAAAAATTACACCTACATTTTATAGTTTACGTTTGTAAAACTTAAATGTAAATGTTTTTTTTTTCTTTATTACATTCTTTTTTTTTATAATGCTTCATAATTTTCGTAATACAATACATTCTTAAATATCCTCTGCGGTATGAATATATATATATTAGTCATATTTGGAACATTTGACGTTCCCAAAAGAAAATAAATTTGGCCTTTATTTTATTTTTAATGAAAAAATTTTTTAAAATTCTTACTGCAGATCGAATAATTACGTATGCCCACATACTTATGTACATGATTTGACTGTCGCCTGGGAATTTGAAAAACACATTTTTTTCCGAATGTGGGGTTAGCATAGGTCTTTGGTTTTAAAAAAAGAATAAGCAGTTATAAGCAGAATAAGTTTTTATTGCGCAAAACACCCAGGTGTTTTTATAACCAACCAAGTTTTGTTATAAACAAGTGAAAATTTATTTATTTCAATTTATTTCCCCGATTTTTTCTCTAACATCCAACGAACAAATGTATTTGAATGAATTATCAACAATAAATGCATATAGTACTACATAGTAAACTTTAATTTTACAGAAAATTGATATCGTCCAATTGAAAAAAATCGATACTTTGTTGTTTAGTACCGAAAAGACAAACGGGCCTAAGCTGGACAAGCCTGAAAGCAAATACTTAAGCATAATATTAGGTTAGGTAGGACGTTAGCGGCCTGTTACCAGTGAGGGCATAATTGGGACCAGAATGACACCACGTAATGAGTTCACATAGTTTATCGGAAAGGTATTTTTCTAGGTCTCGTCATTCTACAAGGCAGTTCTCTTCCACGTCCCTGCTGCTTTTGCAGAAGTCGTAAGTTATGCCGAATCTGAAGGAATGTGTTAAAATGACAGTAGACTGTTGTGAGCCCTAAGTATTCTGCTGCTACACGATGGTTATATAACAAGTGGTGGGACTCTTTGACCACTATTTGTTTTGTACGTTCAATGTGAGATGAATATTTAAATTTTCTCACAGAGAGATTGGCAATGCATGATTTAAAGTTATGATCTTTAAGAGTTGATTGTAGCCTGGGTGTCAGTACAGTTACTTATTTTTTTTTATAAAGCATTGTTCTTCAACCAAGGCAGTGTATTTATTCAGTGGCGGAGCATATGTACATTATGGTCTTGTAGATTTCACGGTAATACAAAAATTGCGACATTGAACCTACCAGTTACAATTTGAACAAAAAAATATTCACTTTTACCATGAGTGGTGTTTAATCTGATCGACTTATCGTTTTTGAAAGTCGTGCCGGTTAAGTGGCGTTTAAGTGCGTATGTTTACAGTGTTAGCTATAAAGCATATTTGTTTGTTTGTAAGAGACATTGTTTGTAAGACGTTTTTTGAGTGGTCTGCGATTTGCTGCTGTCGAAAAAAAACATCAACAAATTTGCATTCAATTTTGTGTGGTACTCTGAATCAAATGAATGATTATAAGTGGTCGAACCTTTTCAAGAAGATCGATAAGATGTGAATAAGGACGACCGCCCTATCTCTTCAACAACCATTGGAAATGTTGGGTAATTGAAGAAAATTATTATGGACAATCGTCGAATCACTATTAGAGACAGTAAATTGTTGAAGAGCTTCAACGACAATGCAGATTTATTTAAAAGGGTCATTACTTGTGACGAATCATGGGTATATGGTTATGACATCGAAACGGAAGTCCAATCATCTCAGCGAAAGAGCCCATTGGCCCTAAATCATTTATATGGGATGATAAAGAATGGTAAGTGCGCGTTGCCACAACAAAACGGAAGCCAGAATACCGACACAATCACTTAAATTTAATTAATTAATTAATTGGTTTGTAGCCGTGCGGTTTAATAAGCGATATTTTGACATTTGGGGGCATAATTATTTCGGTCCGTTTTCGACTACATCTAATGCGTTTAAGCCTTGCACTTCGTGAAAAGCGGGCAGTATAAAGCCCGGCCCCACGACTGCATGGTCAATTCTTTGGACCTTTATCTTAGAGTGCAGTTTTTTTGGCCATCACGAATGAAGCGCACGTTTTTTCTAATGTAACTTAAAAGTTTGTTATAAGCAACAATAAATTGATTTGAAGAATCTAATGAGAGCGCGCCGTTTTGATATCGCACCTAAAACCAACTCTACGCAACCTTAGCCTTAAAAATAGTTGATGAAACTGGCGTTTCCAACTCATACCAATCTATTCTAACACCATCCGTAGCTCTGGAACTCTAATAAGTTTGTTGTTAACCAAGCTCAAAAATGCTATCGCCAGCAGACTCCATGAATCAACTGAGAGGCTGACATAATTTTTTTGAGGAAAAATGAAAGTGAGGCTGCGTTGAAAGCTTCAAATATAAAAATAAGCAATGAATCAAAGCTCGCCCTATGCAAAAAAATATGTTATTACTCAATCATCAACTTTGCTGATACATCAAAATATACGTAGCTTAAGAAGTAGTTTTGATAATTTTTTAGTGCATTTAAATTTTCTTAATTTTAATGCTATCTTTGTTATAATGTCTGAGATTTGGGTTTACGATGATGAGCAATATATGTATAGCATTCCAGGATTTATACATTTTTTTGTTTGCAATAATTCATACAGATCAGGTGGTGTCGTTGTATACACTCAAAAAGAATATGAAAATCTTTGTGCTGTTAAAACATATTCTCTATCAAGTGCCGACTTACTCAAAATTGATTGTCATGTATGTAATGAATGTTTTACCATCTTGTGTGTTTACCGTCGCCATTTATGTGTAGATGCTTTCATAGAAGAAATGGATGGAAACCAGCAGCAGCTCATATAAATACTTGACTCTTATGTCCTTTTTTGGGCTAAAATCCCTTATCATAGAGCCGATTCGAATAACAGCTGAAACAAAAACCTGAATTGAACACATTTTCTTGAGACTTGACTCCAAATTTCCTTGCAAGCTTTCTGCTGAAGTACTAGATTATAAAATTTCGGACCACTGCATGATAAATTTAAGTATTGAAAAAACACAAACAAGAAGTTCAGACAAATACGTTCCTTTTAAGAAGAAAAACAAAATTATTTCTAGCTACTTAATAGAGCGATTGAAGGTTGAATTCTGGGATACTGTATCTGCAGAAAGTAATCCGTGTCCAGCCTATGACAATTTCTTAACGACGCTTAGAAAACACATAGAAAGCTGCACTATTATTGTCAAACACAGTGACAAAAAAACTAAAACGTCTTAGGCCTGGGGTAAGCGTTAGCCTGCTTAAAAAACTTAGCAAAAAAATGATCTACGTAAGAAATGTAAGCGTCATCTAGAAAACCAATTTTTAAAAAAATTCCTATGCTGGATTAAATGAGGAAGTAAAGAACGAAGTCAAAATATGCCGGAATACATACTTTACAAGTAAACTTCAGAGTTGTAGGGGTAATTCAAAAAAAAGAATGGAGTTTAGTAAATGATATCCTAAACAAAAATAGGACTTCAAATGACATCCTCAATACTGAGGTAAATGGGAATAAAATATCTAACCCTGTAGACGTTGCAAATCAATTCAATTGGTACCTTACCTCTATAGCAAAAGAATCGAAACCCACCCCACATATAGTAGTAATTGTAATATATATCCGGACTTAATTGAAGATGCTTCTACAAGCAACAGTTTTGTGTTTGACCCTATAACTCCCAACGAGATTCATAAATGTATCATGTCACTGGACAACCAATATTCGTGCACCTCGGATGGTATAACTAACTACCTTTTGAAACGTATCTCATTTTTTTTTAATTGATGTTTTAACTTATCTATTCAATCTATTGTTATATTGTGGTAATTTTTCGTCCTCGTTAAAAAATGCTGAAGTCATTCTCCTATTTAAAAAAGGTAAAAAACACCTATTGACGCAATGTCGTCCAATATCTATACTATACTTCCGACATTTTCCAAGCTTTTTGAAAAACTTATGAAAAAAAGAATGTTTTCTTTTTCAAATAAAACAATTTTTTTCAGAAAAGAACAATTCGGTTTTCGTGAAGGCAAATCGACTGAAGATGCTATTTTCGAATTATGTAGTGAGATATTTGACAGTTTTAATAAGAATAACCACAGCCTAGTACTCTTCATCGACATGACAAAAGCATTTGATATGGTAAATCACGAAATCCTCTTGAGCCAGCTGTATAATGCTAGATTAAGAGGTATAATTCATAAATGGTTTACTTCATATTTGACAAATAAAACTCAGCGGGTTAAGCTAAATGGGATTTTTAGTGATAAACAGAAAGTAAAAGTTGGTGTTCCACAAGGCTCTGTCCTAGGACCATTGCTGTTTTTACTGTACGTAAACTCGTTGTTCTGTCAAAAGTTAAATAGTAATATTACAGCATATGCTGATGATATGGTACTAACGTACAGTAATAGCTGCCTTTTTGACACAACAAATAAATTAAATATGGACCTAAGCATACTTCGACAATGATTTGCCAAACACGAATTGCTTATAAGCAGCAAAACTAGAATTATGATTTGTAGTCTACGAGAACCGTTTCCACTTGACTTCGACTCAATCTTTCACTCTAGCTCCTGCGCAAGAATGTCAATATCTAATCATACTTGCGGTAGTAAAAACTTCGATGATAACCAAACATGTACGTCAAGTTGTTTTAAAATAGAAGGTGTTGAAACCGTTAAATACCTAGGTGTCTTAGTGGATATTCATATGACATGGAAAGCACATGTAGAGGGTATAAAACTATATATGCTATCTGCTACCCGAAATATGTATCTTCTAAGGCAACACTGTTCTATTAACATCCTCAGAACGTTTTACTATGGAATAGTTCACTCCAAATTGCAGTACGGTATTGCAACCTGGGGTGGAACCTATAATTGTACCATAGAACCATTGTATATAGCACAAAAATATGTGATAAGAATAATGTAAGAAAAAAAGGTTAGTCCATAGCTGGCCCCTGTTCCAAATGCTGCGCATAATTTCACTAAGACATCTGTACGTCTTAATGGTTCTCAAAGTTTTCTTCATGAGAAGTGGACACAATAATAATCTCAGCAGTTCAAATATATATAATTTGAGAATAAATGGTGTGTTAACTTGTTCTATTCCATTCTCTCTCTTTTATACGACGGCAGCACCAAGACTATTTAATAAGTTACCAACTGAAATTAGGAAAATTGTCCAAACCAAAGCTTTTTATAAAAGCAGTAAAAAAAAAATACTTTTAAGTATGGAAAGTTTATTATTGTTAAACTAAAATCTCTGTTATTGTTCATTAATTCACTATTTGAATATTATACTAAAGTTACTCTGCCATCGTCGTTGTTATTGTACATATACATAATTAATCGCATTTGTTTGTTCAAATTTTTTGAATTTGCTCCACACTTACTTACTGTAATCAAATTGTATACTATCTGAAGGATCATTCGTCACTAGTTCTATATGAACTTAAGAATGATGCCCATTCTGTTTCTTAAATTTTCAAATTTATTTTTGTAGTTCATTAAACAAAGAAACGGAATTCTAAATAAAAAAAAAGAGTTATAGACAAAACTGGGTTTGCTAAAAACTTATTTTGTGAATCAGACACATCGCTAAAGTGAACGACTGGACGAGGCAGAGATTGGATCCGGTAAGCGATATTTAATTATTTATTTATTGCAGTGTAGGGCTCAAATGCGACAGCCACAAGGACGCTCACGCCTGCTACCGTGCCATTCGAACGACATTTTCATGCTAAATACAAACTCAAAATCAATATGCTCTCATAACCCCAGTTTTAATCTTCAGAAACTTCAACTAATAACATTCACCGGAGATCTCATCAAGTGAGTGGATTATTATATGTAAGTCCCCCACACTATTTGGTAAAAAACAAGACCGTTTCCCGACTAGCAACGTTATCAATCTTTAGACCTGTAAAAATCCAAGTTCGGTCCAGCATAATACCGTGTAAATATCCGAAAGTACATCCCCGTGGTCTAATAACTAATAACTCCGTACGCGATTGACTCGAATTGGTCGAATTAAATTATTGAAATCACTGAAAGTGACGTGTGCAGTTCTAAATACTCATTCATTCATTCATTTTTGGCATATTTTGTTAAATATCTAATCTAATCTTATTTTTATTCTAGAAAAATACTTAAAACTAGCTTACATTCATCTTAACAGTAATTCTTAAATCTAACTTACTGACCATTAGCAGGTGCTCTAAGCTTTTTTTTGATGTAATTTAAAAATTGCCTTTGGGCATACTTTGTTACTAAAATTTTTTATAATAATAATTATTATTTTTTTTTCCCAAGAAAAGTTAAAAAACTTGGGTCTAAGCCTAAGCCTAACCGAACCTATCTTAAATTTAAACTTAATAAAACAAAAAAAAAACCTAATTAAACTATGTCCGTATCAAAATACGGACGCGTGTACCATGGCGTATGTAGAATTTATATGCTTCACATATATAGCTAATACGCCATAGTGCACATTTTTTGTATATTTTTTTTGTTGTTTTTTTTATTATTATTTTTTTTGTATTTTTTTTATTATTTTTTTTATTTTTTTATATTTTTTTATTATTTTTTAATTTATATTTTTTTTTAAATTTTTTTTTTAATTTTTTTTTTATGTTAAACAATTTTGTTACCTTACGCACTAGCTTAAAAACAATGTCAGTTGGCCACAACCAGAACTTTAAATTTAATATAGTCAACTTTCACGCGTTGGCGGGAGTTGGTTTTGGTGCAACCACCAGTAGAAGTGTCGTTCTCTGTCGGACTGCGCCCTATCTCGGGCGGAGAGCGACGTCCGGTTCGTATTGGAGCCGCCTATCCACTGTTCGGCGTACGACATGGAAGATGATAGGACATCCTTCCGTGTTCTGAATCAGCCCTTTCGAGTCTAAGTAGAGAAACGCTTCAGGAGGTATGAATCCGTTCAGGCGCACCTTTTCATGGTACATGAAGTTGGGGTAATACGCCCCAAAGATCAGACTGTTGGAAGAAGTCATCGCTCGTGCAATGTGCCCTCGAATCAGCTTAATAATGAAATTATCTATCCTAATTAGATTCTCCTCGTTATGCAAAACCTCGTTGGGATAGAATTTCTTGTAATCGGATTCAGGTGTTTGATACAACCGAAGGGAGGCCCGGAGACATTGCCTCTCAAGCACCCTCATCTTTTCCATCTGGGGAGGACTCAGATTGAACCACACTGGGCAACCGTACACCATGATTGGCCGCATGAGAGCCATGTAGCAGATTACCTTTACTCTGGTATCAAGTTGGCTGCTGTAAAACAACCAACTTGCCGGAGAAAAGGCTTTCTTAGCTTTTGTCAGAGCTGTATCTGCATGCTTACCGCAGTACAAGTACTGGTCCAACCAAATGCCAAGATATTTAACTACATTTTGCACAGTTAAATATGCCGAACTTGCGCCAGTTTTTCTTCGTGTCCCTTGAGGCTCTGGATAGCGGAGTTCTAAAGAGGATAGTTTCGCACTTCCGGAAGTTGATTTTCAACTTCCAGTCGTCGCAAAATCGCTGAATTTCGTCACAGTCATGCTGCAACAAGTTATTCATAACTTCCATTTTCGGGCCTGATCTGTACGCTATGAGATCATCGGCGTACGCGATTAAATGCGGCATGGAACCAATAAGATCGCTAGTGAATATAGCGAAAAGGATCGGTGAACCAACGGCCCCTTGTTGCAAACCATTTTTTATGTGAAATACTGTGGTGGATGTAATGTTGCCATTTTTCACAACGAACTTCCTACCTATAATCATATCATAGATCATATACAGCAGCGTTTTATCTATGCCTAGTCTGACTTACTTGAGGAAGAGGCCTTCTAACCAAACGGTGTCGAACGCCTTTTCCATGTCTATCAGGCAAGCACCTGTGCATTGGTTCTTGTTCTTGTTCCACTGAATGTCGCATACCAATTTGGACGCGGCATGTATGGTATCATGCCCTACCCTAAAGCCGAATTGGTTGTCCGGTATAATTTGACGTTCCTTGACCCATTCTTTTAGGGCTCTAATGAAAATCTTTTCAAAAACCTTGCTTATGCACGGAAGAAAACTTATAGACCGGAGATTTGTCGGAATGGAAGTATCTTTGTCCCTTTTCGGAATGGGCTGTACCACAGCTGTTTTCCAATGCGCCGGGTAATATGCGTTACTCCGCGCATTGTGAAACAGGGTTGTATATACATCTACTGCCTCAGAGGGTAGATGGCGCAGAACAATATTCGGTATCCCATCTATTCCTACTGACTTCTTCTTCTTCAGTGAATTAAAAATGCCCTGGAGTTCATCCTTCGAAATAAGGATGGAATTATTTCCATCATCGGCGACGGCATTATTTGCCAGAAGATCGTCACTGAACCTGGTGAAACCAGGATTCTCGGATCGCCATTGACTTATCTCGGTACTTAGTTGGAAGTGGTTAAGCTTAGCTCTGTCTTCCAAGTCGTTATTTGGACAAAGAGGTTCATTGACCGTATACACTTCCTGGAAGACAGCTCCAATTACTTTCACCTTCTCCTGGGGATCTTCGACTACAAAGAAGTCGTCGTCAAGTACTGCATCATCTGGATCGATGTCTACTGTCCTTAGTAAATTGGCGTTGTCTGTCGTTCTGTTGAGTCGGACAGTTTGGATGTCGTTAAAACCTTTCCTCCGGAAGATTCTATTTACTTGTGGGAGCATGATCGGGTTGCTGGATCTCACAGCCCGAATCTTATTGCCCCAGTACAAGTTTACAGCTAGTCTGTATTGCTGGTGGAGCAATTGCTGAATTAATTTGATCTGCGACTTTAACGACCCTATTTCATCATTCTGCGGATCTGTAAACCGTCTGTACAAGAGTTTTAGTCTTGACAGTAGTCTACTTTTTTGCACGTGAAGTGCGTCTATCTCGGCGTTCCGGTAGATGTCGCCAGCATCTTTTGGTGTCAGCGTAGGAATAGTCTTTTTCATTGTTCGTTCGCTCGTCCATTTGTATTAAGTACCTGTCAACCTCTTCGTTTGTCACATTTCTGTTCGTTGGTGGAAAGATTGCATTCGAACGTAGTTCTTTTTTTAAGACTCTGGAGAAACGTGACCAACGTGCCTTGTTATAGTTGTAAGGATACGTATGGACATATCTCTCCAGTTCCTCCAGCTCGTTCGGGGGCTGAATAGCCGCGGCAAGGCCACAGTGATCACTGTCGTACACGACAGCGGTTAAACAGTTCCTTGTGCGTCGATCCACGTTCAAAATTGTGATTCGCTTGTCTGTAAGCATCACATCCAAATACGACCCACTTCGTGAAAAAGATGGTTTGTCTGTTGCAAATAAGTCAAGCCTCAACTCGATACCATTCTGCTCTATCCACTCTAGGAGAGCGTTTCCTCTCTCGTTTGGAATTCTGTTACCCCATTCGCCGTGCTTTGCGTTTAAATCATTAGCAATAGCGAAAAAAGTTTCCTCTAGGTTTAAGCGAAGGCTAGTGAAGAGAGCCTCGAGCTCAGATATAAAAATTGAGTTTCGAGTGTCTGCCGCGTAGACTGCAATCACGAATAACCGCTTTTCACCTTGGAGAGGGATGCTCGCGATACAAGCCTCCAGCACACTAAACCTTCGCACAACATTGCTGTATACGATCTTATGATTTATGTTATTTTTTATTAAGAGAGCGACCCCACCTCCTCGAGAGAAATTAGGCCGGTCTCTTCTTATTACTTGGTAATTTTTGTACCTGAGGTTGCGCGTCTGGTTTAGCTTGGTTTCGCAGACCATCAGCACGTCAGGATTATAGATTTGCAAGAAGTGAAAAAGCTGTATTTGTCGATCGATCCTTATCAGCGAATTGACATTCACTGCTAGCATCTTAAGGGGTCCTGCTGCGCGTGTAACCATTATATCTGTTGCGCATTTGGCTCGCTAAACAGCGCCAAATAGATAACGTCTACTCGGGCCGTTTGCTATAGGAAACTGGTCTGTAAATCTACCATCTGTTTCTGTAAAGCGATCATCTGCGCTTGCATTGACTGAATGGTGGTCAATACATCCTTTAAGTTAGTATCTGCCATAGGCTGTCTGGGCACTGTGACCGGGACAACCTTTGGCACTGTCTGTTCTGCCGGTTTTCTGCCTGATGCTATTTGAGCGTAGGTGATAGTCGGCGTAACAGCGGTAGTTGCAGCCTGAGCCACTGGCCTGGCTTCTTCCGTTTTTGCGTTCCTTGTAGCCTTTACTCTTTGCCGGAGCTCTCGTATGCGAGGACAACTCCGATAAGTAGCGGGATGTCCTTTTTCTCCGCAGAGTACACAGCTGAGAAGGGCTCTGTCTGTAACTTCTTCTTCGCCCAAACTGCATTTCCCTTTCTGGTGGGATTCAGTACATCTGGAACATCTGTACTGCATATTGCAGTTGTCCCTTGTATGCCCCAGCATCCGGCACTGCGCACATTGAAGTACGTCGTCCGACTTTCTTAATGTTTCCCATTTAAAAGCTAGGGAACCTACGGATCGAATTTTCCTTAGGCTCTCGATTTTGCTGCCATGGGAGAGCTGAACCAGAAAGAATGGAAGTTTAACCTCCTTATTCTTCCTCGTAGCCGCAGTGTTGAAGGGCTTTACTCCTACGAAGTGGACCTCGTCGCTATTGTGGGCGCGCAGCTCCTTGAGGATCTCCTGCGGGTCAGTAGAAGGATCAACCCCTTTGAGGAGCATATTACGCACTTTTTCACCTTCTTGGGTGTATGTGTAAAAACGAGCCCCGCCAACGCTAAGGACTCTTTAACACTTTTAAAATCGGCTACTGAGCTACAGTGAACAGACATTCTATTCATACCCTTATATTTAATATAAAAAGGACTACTTGTGGCCAACTTACATGTTTTGACAATGTCCTTCGTTTCTAGTCCAAAGATGTTTATAGGAGGGTACCTCTCCTTCTTCTCTGTGGATCTCTGTTGCTGTCGTTGTTCCTGCTGTGATGGGTGGTGTTGCTGTATCTGATGTTGCTGCTGTCTCTGATGTTGCTGCTGTCTCTGATGTTGCTGCTGTAACTGATGTTGCTGCTGTCTCTGCTGCTTTGGTGGTTGTTGCTGTTGCTTTTGCTGCTGGAGATGTTGTTGCTTCTGCAGTTTTTGAGCTGCTTTAGAAGTAGAAGGCAGCCCCGCCTGGGGCTGGCCCTGCTGCTCTTTTTGTGTTTGTTGCTGCTGTTGTTTCATTTGATGTTGCTACAGTTGTTTTTGCTTCCGGTTTTTTTTCTTCGGCGGCCTCATCAGCTGCGATTTTTGGCTTTGAGGTGTTCAATGTGAGCAGTGAGCTCATCACGCCTCTTTGTACTCTCTTCCAGCTCCTTTATGTCCTCCACCCTGTCCTCAGTATCAGAGGAGGCGAGGAGATGGAAGGAGTTGTTACCCCCCGTGTAGCGCCCTTCGTTACCTCCAGATTGGTATTGAAGGGCTTCAATATCTTTGTCTGCTTTCATTGCCGTTGTTGGTGTTGGTTTGGAGCTTTTCCGAGTGGATGTTGCTCGGATGGGCGTCGCCTTGCTTGGGGCCGCTTCTTCATCAGATGATGCAGCTATTGTTGTTGTTCGTCGCTTGATCGGTGTTGGTTGCATTTGCATCCTCCTCCTCCTCTTCTTTGTCTCATTGAGTTAGCCGGCTGGGCTCTCTGAGCGTACACTGCTTACGTCACTTAGATCATCAGATCTATACGGCAACGGTGTCTTGAAATCATCCGATTTTTCGAGCGCGGGTCGCCCTTCACTGTTCATTGCACTCACACTATGTGTCTTATAAGAAAATAATAAAAAAAAGAAAAAAGGTTTTCGCGGGATTTGAACCCGGGATGCCGTATTACCGAACAGGCACCTCCTCCACTAAGCTAGTGCCTCACTTGGTTTCTCGGGTATTTAAATTTATTAAGGATATATTAATTGTGGTTTTTATTGTACTATGACTGAAACACGTCTGCACTGCACGAAGGTCGTTGCAACAATCGATGCATTCACTTCATTTCTTCATTGCATCAACACATTTCTTAACACAAAGAAAATACTTATTCTCCAACAATGTAACACACAACTCGTGTGTCAGAGTTTTAATTTTGAGTTACTCCCGACTGCTTCCTCGCAGCTGTCAAGTCCAATGATGACACGAGTTCTAAATACTTCTTCTCCAACCAATGGTTCTGAGCTCAAGAGATTGTGGATCGATATCTGTGGATCCTGTTAATAGACTGTCGCTTTGTAAATGGTATGTGTCTTGGCCTTTTCAATTGTCTTCATTTGGATACTGTTGCCTTAGTCCTTGCAGGATGAGCAGTTTTGTTTAGAAAATAAGAAAACTTAGTTGTAACAGTTAGTTTTTGGCTGAGAGTCGAACGTAAACCACTAGTAAACCTCGACGGCTATCACCATCTTTTAAGGCTTCCCTCATATTATTTGCACCGGTATATGAACAGAATTTAAAACGTTGAAATTTGTAATATATTTAGCCATCCTATTTTCACAACCCATTTTTGAAACCTATGCTAAGACTAAAACTAATTAACTGTAACTTACGTATAAGCCTATACCTTGTTAACTATTTACATTAAACTTAGCTATGCCCGTAATATTATATGGACGGGTGCAACAGGACGTATGTGGTTTTTATATGCTTTACATATATATCGTACACGTCATGGTGCATATTGTTTTGTTTCTTTTGTGTTTTTTTGTTTTTTGGCCTATGCGAAACGCCATAGAGGCGCAATAATCCCGTTTTTACCTCACAAAGCTAATGGCATGAAAAGCTGGTTCTCGTACAACCACCAGTAAAAATTCCATTCTTTGGCAGAAATTGCTCTATCGCGGGCAGAAATTGCTCTAGATCCTCAGGCTGCAAGCGACGTCCGACTTGCATTGGAGTTGCCTGAAAGCTTCAGGCAGAATGAAGCCGGTAAGACGTACCCTTTAATGGTACATTCCTTTGGGTAGTAAGTCTCTAAGGTCAGACCTTTGTACAGAACCTCGTTGGGGTAGAATTTCTTGTACTGAGATTTTGGTGTTGGATATAAACGAAGACAGGCTCGAAGGCACCGCCTCTCGAACACTTTTATCTTTTCCATCTGGGAAGGACTCACGTTGAACCACACAGGACAACCATATACCTTGATTGGATCGTTTTTTTCTACCTTCGGACCTGATTGTTACGCGATTGTGTTGCGACAGACGCTATTATGTTAGACATAGAACCTATAAAATCGCTTGTATAGTGAACAATATCGGCGAACCCATCGCCTTTTTTTATGGAGAATAGTAGTTGAAATTTTGTTGCCATTTTTCACAACGAACTTTCTACCTGTTACCATGTCGCAGAACATACATAGCAATGTCTTATGAATGCCAAGCCTGAGCAGCTTGAGAAAGACGCCTTCTAACCATACGGTGTCGTATGAATTTTCCATGTCAATCAATACAAGGGTTTAAGTCTTGACAAGAGTCTACTTTTTGCACGTGAAGTGCATCGATAGCGGCATTCCGATATATATCGCTATAATCGTTTCGTGCTATCTTCGGGATCGTCTTGTCCATTGTTCGTTTGATGATTTCGTCAATTTTCGTGTGGTATGTATCAACCTGTTCGTTTGCTAGGTTTCTGTTCGTAGGTGGATTGATCACACTCGAACTTATTTCCTTGGCTAAAGTTCTATAAATGGAAATGTGGCCACAGCGTCTTGGACATATTCCTCCAGTTTTTTCAATTTATTCGAGACCTGTGTAAAAACGACGAGACCACAGTGATCACTGTCATACTTAACCGTAGTCAAACAATTCCTTGTGTGTCGTTCAACGCTAAGTATTGTTAGTAGTCTGTTAATGAGCATCATGACCCGCTTCTAGGAAAGGATGGTCTATCGGTTGCAAGAAAATCCAGCCTGAACACAATATTGCTTTGTTCCATGCACTATAAGAGAGCGTTTCTTTTGCCATTTAAAAAAGTGTTAGCCTTTTCACCGTGTTTGGCGTTCAGAATCCTGGCTTATGTATAGAAGTTTTCTTTCGAGTCTAAGCAGAGGCTGGTGAAAAGAGTTTCAAGCTTTAAAAGAAAGTTAGGGTTTTTAGCGTCTGATTCGTAAGCAGCTATCACAAACAACTTCTTTCCACCTTTGTCTGAAATTGCACGTATGGTTTAGCTTAGCCATCAGCACATCAGGATTGTTGGACTGCAACAAATTAGAGAGCGTTAATTTTCATCCGATCTTTATCAGCGAACTTACATTCTTCTTACCTCGCGTGAGCGCATTATATCTGAGCGCGCTTATTTTCAGGCAGCTGAAAGATGAGGAAATCAACTCTAGCCGTTTGCGTAAGGAAACTGCTCTGTAGTTCGACCATCTGTTTCTGCAAGCCAGTCATCTGCGCTTGCATCGACTGGATGGAAGACATTATACACTTATTGAGGGACTGACTAGGGTCCTGGTCATTGTAACCGGGGAAAACTTCTGCACTGCACGTTGTGCCCGGCGTAACAGTTGTAGCTAAAGCACGAGCCAGTGGGTTGGGTGCTTAATTTTTTTTCTTTACTACTTTTACTCTCTGACGGAGTTCTTTAATTCGTGGACACCCCAAGTAGGTCCCGGGGTGTCCATTTCCTCTACAGGGTTCTTCCTCCATACCTGAAGGATATTCCCCTTTGTTGTGACTGATTGTGTAACGTGCGTAGCAGAACTCCTTATTGCAGTTTTCCGTGAAGTGCTCTAGCTTTCTATACTTCGCACACTGGAGTACGTGGTCAGTTAAGTTTTTTCCACTTCACTTTGTACGCTGTCAATTTTGGAGCAAGGTCTGTGACCTTTTTTTCTCTGGGGGTGTACGCATATGAGTCAGTGTTTTAAAAAATCTAGACCCTTCTTTAAGGAATCTAAAACCGTCTTTTGTAAGGCAGTAGACGGTGTGGGGTGTGGGGTGTGGGAGTTTTATATTTTGTATAAAAATTTTTATTTTCTCTCTCCAGCTCGTCGGCCCCTAGTCCAAAGACGTGGATAGGTGGACAGCGCACTTCGTAATTTTGCCACTGTTGCTGTGGCTCCAGTAGCAATTGTTTTTGTTGTCGTTGTGACTGCTGCTGCTGTTTCTGCAGCTTTTGTTGTTTCTGCTGTGGTCGTTGATGATTCTGCAATTGGTACTGCTATTGTTTCTGCTGCGGTATTTGCTCTTGTTTCTGTTCCTGCTGATTTAGCTGGAGTTGAGGTTGCTGCCCCTTCTGTTTTTGTTTCTAGTCTGACTGCGTATGCTTACGCTCCTGTTGAGCTATCTTCAGCCGTTGCGCTGCATTTGATGTAGAAGGCAGCGATTCTTCGGATTTTTCTTGGAGCTCTCGATCTCTTTGTAGGAGAATCGGCATTCGTTGCCCTCCGATTCACATTGGAGGACATCTATGTTGATCACCAATACCGCAGTTGTTTTCTTTGGCTGTATTTTTTTATTTGAGTTTTTGTTTTACTCTATCAACACTAAACGAATTAAATTTTTTTTTGCCCTTCAACTTCCAACAATTCTCTTCAATAATCCATTTTTTTGCATGTAAGCAATATATATTGAGTAGTAGAACGTGGTTTTTTCACTATTTCAGCAATTGTTCGTATACTTTTTCTTTCAGTTGCTAACTGCACTATCAACTTCTTCATCACAAGAAACTTCCTTACTCATATTTAAAAACTTAGCAATGAAAGAAAATAACCCGCAGCGAATTACTCTAAAATGACTCCACTTTATTTTTTATTGTTTTTACTAGGGAACTTGATTCTGTTATTTCACAAATAAAGTTTTCTTAAAAAGGTGAAAGGTATCTTTCATATGCACTTTATTTCATTTAAATATTCTTATTAGGTCAAAAGATATCCAAGGGAGAATGATTGGTTCAGTAATGCCCAACTTTTTTTTTGGTTAACAAGTATTTCAATCCGAAGCACAGGCGTAATCTGCGGAGGTCTGTGAATGACTGAGCAGCACATTATATTGTTTTTAATGCATTTTTATTAACTATTCTTTGTTTTTAATGCATTTTTATTAACTATTCTTTGCTCTCTTATATGCTAGAAAAAATACCTAAAACTAGTTTAATATCTAATCTGCTGATCTTGATTCTAATTTACTGACTCTTAACAAGTGCTCTAAGTTAACCTAGTATCAATTTCATTTGCCTTTGAGCTTCTTAATAATTATGTCTTTTTTCCAAAATAAATCGTTCTTTAATTTAAATGTTCACCCAACAAAACTTGAAAAACTTGGGTAATAAGCCCTTTACATAACTTATTCTAAGAATAACATTAAGATCTAATCTATATTAAACTAGCTTAGTGTAGGTTACACTTATCTCTACTTAGCTTCTTCTTCTTCTTCTTGTGGCGCTACAGTCCGGGGTGGACCTGGGCCTCAACCAAGATGCCTCTCCAGCCAGCACGATCTTTCGCCAGCTGTCTCCAGTTGCGCACTCCAAGTTGGTTGAGGTCCTTCTCCACTTGTGTGCGCCACTTTAGTCTAGGTTGTCCTCTGTTGCGTTGTCCCAATGGCTCGGATTCAAAAACTTTTCGGGCCGGAGCAGTGGTGTCCATACGCTCTACATGGCCTAGCCATCTTAAGCGTTGTATCCGTAGACGCTTGACCAGGCGAATGTCGCTGTACAGCCTATAGAGTTCGTCATTAAATCTTCTCCTCCAGATGCCATCAACGCAAACAGGACCAAAAATCGCACGAAAAACTTTTCTCTCGAAAAGACTAAGGGCTTCCTCATCCGCCTTTGCTACCGTCCAAGATTCTGCGCCGTATAGTAGGACGGGGATGATCAAGCTGTTATATAAAGCGAGCTTAGTCCGTCGAGAGAGCTTTATTACTTTATTACTCAAAAGCCTCTTGAGCCCAAAGAAACAGCGATTGGCAAGAGTGATTCTGAGTTTGATTTCGGTACTGATGTTGTTGTCCCTGTTTACCGCGGAGCCGAGGTAGATGAAGTCCTTAACTACCTCGAAGTTTCTGCTGCCTAGTGTGACGCTCGGTCCGAGACGTCGATGTTGTGTGTCCTTCCTTGATGACAGCATGTACTTCGTCTTGCCCTCATTTACCACTAGACCCAGTTTAGCCGCTTCCGCTTCAATGCCAGCAAACGCCTCATTGACGGCTCGCTGTGTTCGTCCAATCACGTCAATGTCATCAGCGCAAGGTAGCAATTGAACTGACTTCTGGAAGACCGTGCCTCTGGTGTTGAATTGTGAGTTACGCACGATCTTCTCGAGGATGATGTTAAAGAAGTCACATGACAGTGCGTCGCCTTGTCTAAAACCTTTTTTGACATTGAAGGTCTCGGTGAGTTCGGTACCGACCTTGACGGTGCAGCGAGAGTTCTCCATCGTCATCCTACACAATCTGACGAGTTTGGTAGGAATGGAAAAAGGAAAAACTAGACATGGCACTGTATAGCTCGTCTCTATGCACACTGTCATATGCAGCCTTGAAATCGACGAATAGGTGGTGAGTGTCAATTTGCATTTCTTGGGTCTTTTCCAGGATCTGCCATAATGTGAAGATCTGGTCTATTGTGGACTTCCCTGGCCTGAAACCACACTGATAGGGACCTATCAGGTCATGGACAAATGGTTTCAGACGCTCACACAATACGGCACAGAGGATCTTGTATGCGATGTTCAGGAGACTAATCCCTCTGTAGTTGGTGCAGTCAAAGGGGTCTCCTTTCTTGTGGACCGGGCAAACGACGCTGAGATTCCACTCATCGGGCATGCTTTCCTCCGACCATATCTTACAGATGAGCTGGTGCATGCGCCCAACCAGGTCATCTCCAGCTGCTTTAAATAGTTCTGCGGACAGTCCGTCCGCTCCAGCAGCTTTGTTCGACTTTAGCTTGGATATTGCTATCTTCACCTCGTTTAAGTCGGGGGGACGGAATGCTTGTCTAGCATCGTCCAAATTGAGTGGAACATTCTGCCTAACAGCGGGATTTGGGTCGTCATCGCCGTTTAGGAGTCGGCAGAAATGATCCTTCCAGATTCTCAGCACAAACTGCGACTCAACTACGAGTTGTCCAGTTTGGTCCCGGCAGGCCTTGGTCCGAACCTTGTATCCTCCGGATAGCTGTTTTACTTTTCATTAAAACGTTCGGACTTTATTCCTGCCATAGCACCTTTCCGATGTAGCACATCAGTGGCAGCATCTTTGATGGCTTCTTGACAACGTTTCTATTCTTCTTCTATGCTTAGTGCAGGAAGCGTCGAACTCTGAGCGCGTTTCAGGGAGACTTGGTCGGCAAAGTTCCCAGCAATCAGCTGCGATTGTAGCTTTTCGACGTCAAACCGTTTCGGTCTTTCTCGACTCCGTTGCTCTTTCGATATCCGGGTTCTTACCTTGGCTACAACAAGGTGATGACTCGATTCAATGTTTGCACCTTGGAAGGTTCGGACGTGTTCGGATGTGTTGTCGTGCAGGCTGTGCTTGCCGATGACTCCAGCAAAGATGGCCTCCTTTCCCAGCTGAGCGTTGAAATCTCCTAGAACGATCTTGGTGTCATAGCTGGGGCATCGGTCGTATGTTCTTTCTAGGAGATCATAGAAGTCATCCTTGATGTTGTCATCCTTCTCCTCTGTCGGGGCGTGAGCGCATATTAGGCTGATGTTCCTGAATTTAGCCTTGATGCGGATTGTCATGAGGCGTTCGCTGACTGGGTCGTAGCTCAAGACTTTTTGCCTAAGTCTGCCTCGAACAACAAATCCGCATCCGAATAAGCGCTGCCTTCTCTCTCTATAGCAATTGCTGTAGTAGATATCGCAGTTCTTCATCGCTTTTATGCCAGGCCCATCCCATCGCACTTCCTTGATGGCGGTTATGTCAGCTTTGTAGCTGTCAAGGGCCTCCGCAAGTTGTTCGGCTGCATGTGGCCTGTTAAGGGAACTCACATTCCACGTGCAAAACCGAAAATTGTTGTCCTTTAAACGTTTGCTGGGGTCGTCAACAGTTAATCCGTCCTTATCCGAGGCATATCGGGTTTTCTGAACTATATTATTTTTACGTGGTGAGGAAGTTACCCTCACGCACAACCCACAGACTGGTAGGCCAGGCCCATTATTTAAATCCTCGGGCAGAGGAGGTCGCTGCATACATTAGTTAACCATACAACGGGTGTTGTGATTGCTATCCAGGGGGCGCCGCGTGGAGGCTGTATATCAACTTGACCTGTGCACTAACGAGGATTGCTTTGGCAGCTCGCCATGTTGAGCGCAATCAACGACGTTACCTCGCGTGCATAGGCCCATGCCCCATCTCTACTTAGCTATTTACATTAAACTAAATCTATGTCCGTAGCATACTACGGACGCATGCACCAGTTATTTATATGCTCCACATATATATCTAATACGCTGTGGTGCACCTTTTTTATTTTTTACTTTTTTTGATTTTTATTTGCTTTTGTTTATTTTGTCATTTTTATTTTTTTTTAATTATTTTTTTAAATTTTTTTTATTAATTTTTGTTTTTTTTTTTTATTTTATTTATTGTAACCTTAAATCTATCTTAACCTATGTGAGTTTACCCTAGGAACTCAACTACCCTGTTTTGGTTTAAGAAGTTACCGGCATCGAAAGCTGATTCTGGCGCAACCACGAGTACAAATACCGTTCTTTGTCAAAAGCTGCTCCGTCTCTGTCTGTTAGAAATCACTCTACTGAACCGTAGGAGATCCTCATGACTGTGAGTGACGTCCGGCTCGTATTTGAGTTGTCTTTCTACTATTCCTCGTGCGACGTGGAAGATGGTTGGGCAGCCTTCCCTACCTTGAATCAGACCCTTAGTGTCCAAGTAGAGGAGAGCTTCAGGTGGAATAAAGCCATTAAGACGTACCCTTTCATGGTACATTTTATGTTGGTTGGAGCCATGGCTCGAGCAGTGTGACTACGAATCAACTTAATAATAAAATTATTTATCCTTATAAGATTTGCCTCGTTGTACAAGATCTCGTTGGAAAAGAATTCCTTGTAATCAGATTCTGTTGTTCGATATAATCGAAGACAGGCCCGAAGGTTGTCGAATGCCTTTTCCATGTCAATTAGGCAGGCTCCTGTACACTGTGCTTTGTTTTTATTCCACTGAATGTCGGAAACCAATTAAGATGCGACATGAATGGTGTTATACCCCGCCCTAAAGCCAAATTCATTATCCGGTATAAATTGTTTTTAATCAACCTAGTCTTTTAGAGCCTTAATAACTAATAATCATTATAATTGTTCATCAACGACTCGTGTTGTGCGCGCTACTGTTCTCTCACGAGTAGAAGGGACCTACAGTTTTCTGCCGACTCTGAAAGGCGAAGTTTGAAAAGCTTTCTTATACAGATATTACTCTTTGAGTGTTATCAGCAGCTCGAAAGAGGTGGTGGCCGGGAATCTAACCTAGACCCTTCGGCGTGTGAGCGTCGCACTCTACCCACTATGCCACGTCAGCCACTGGTGCCGTGGGATACATGTACTAAAAAGTAATGAAAGGCTTAACCCCTACAAACTGGACCTCCTCGCTTTCAACTTGGCGCAGCTTGTCGAGGAGGACCTTCGGGTCAGCAGACGGATTTATACCTTTTAGGAGCAAGTCTGTGGCCTTTTTCCTTTGAGGGTGTACGTGCAGAAGTCAACGTTCGATGCCATTAACGTCTCTTTTAGAAACGTAAGCCCATCCATTGTTAGGCAATTGTCTGTGAGGAGAATATAAATTCCCTTCAAAAAGGGAATATGTTCACTTAGTCTTCAGAAATCACAAAACTTCAGAAATCAAAATTCAAGTGGCGGTACTCTGGGAAATTGATTTTTGAATGACACTTGTAAAATGTCAATGCAAAGATTAGGAACTATTTTATCTATTAGATGCAATTCAAGATCAGATTTCGGTAGAAAATTTACTATACTTAACTCAGCTATTTTTTGACCTGTTTTTAAAATTAAATTTTAATCGATCACAAATCAAAGTTTAACTCACAAACAATACGTAAACTGATGGTATTTTTTTAGTTATTAAAAAAATACATATTTTTCAGAAAATAGAAAAAGATAGGCTTTCTTTACAATAGAACACTGTATAAAATTTTACAACCAAAGTAAAATGTACAAAAGTGATAAAACGTTTCGTACTCGAAATTTTCAAAAAATTAATCATGTTCTCACACAAATATTTAAGTAAACAATAGCAAATATTTTTATATTTCAGGTGCTCGCTTTTATTTTTTCATATTTGAAAGGAAATAAAAAAAGCGTTGAAAATTTGAATGTGGATGACGACTACAATAGTCAGCACGACAAAGACCGAATTACACTGCTGAAATTGTTAGTCTCTTTATATTTCATAATTTTTCCCATACCCTTAAATACACCACCACAATCGCCAGATCCCAAGCATAAACATCAACATAACATCACTTCCAAAGAAATGCTTAATGACATATTGCAGAAAGAATGAAGGCAAATGGGTTGTAATACAGAAGGAATTTATGACATTCTTTATATATATATAAGTAGGCAATCCAACTAGTTATTAACAGCTAAGTTTTTTTTGTTGTGTATAGGTAGTTGTTTTTGGCGGGAATGGGACTGTGCCTCCTTAACAAGATGAGCTGTCGACACTATCCTCGCTAATGCATAGGTCGAGTCAATATACAGTCTCCTCACGGCGCCCCTGTGGAGTGTCTATCTATCCCTCCTTATCCCATTGGTACTTTATAATGTAATATGTTGTTTAAAATAAGTTTTAGTCAATAGACTAACCTCATTAAGAGAGGTCGTCTTTTATTAAACGTGCGAACATCACTTGGTGGAAGTAGTATTGAAAAATTGTAAATAAAATCGATTGCTCACTAAATAAAAAAAGGAAATATAAATAAAATGGTGAATGAAAACCAGCAGGTACTGCCCGCTCTAGGTTTGTCATGCGAAGGAGTATTTTTAGTTTAATCCAACCGATTGGCTGCGATGGAAACATTGCTTATAATAGGTTTTGGGCTAGATAAAAGGAATCAGGAGGACGGGTGAACACTTTTGTGTGCCTCATGGGTAATCAGACCAAAGAAATATACTTTGGTGGTAAGTAAATTTGAGTTTTTTTTTTGTTTTAAAACATTATGTAAAAGCTGATTAAACGTTAAAAAGGCCATACAATCTGTAAGACATTAGAGGCAGCGAGACGGCAACAGATATGTTTGATATTGATTGTTCCTATTCTGTACCGCAGGTTCTGCTTCCGAATGCTGCCCTTTGGTATTTGCTCCACCCCAAAATTATTCCAAAAAAGAGTGTAGCTTTTTCTCGAAAAGCTTGAGGGAGTCATCTGTCAAATGGATCACATTTTAGTGAAAGGAAAGCAGATACAAGAGCATGAACGAAATTGGCGTGCTGAACTTAGCAAATTAGAACAGAATGGAGTTACTTTGAATAAGGCTAATGATCAAATAAGTAGATAGATAGAGATAGATAGATAGATATTATTTTATTTCTCTTAAATTACTTCTAAAATATTTATATAAAAACAAAATAACAAAGTAAAAATTTATGAAAATAGCAAAGTAACATAGGAAGAATCTGGTGACATTCTATATTTTATACATTCTATATTTATTTTAAATATTGTTGAATGCCACTTCAAAATGAACAATACATTAAAATGAGGTGGGATATTTGATAAATTATAGAATTGTTTACAGCAATTTTGAATACATTAAAATAATATTTTGCAGATTGTAATAGATGCAGAAATTATGGTATAAATATTTTGAGCAACGTATAAATAAAACAGTAAGGATTGAAGCAAAATATTAGAAGTGAGAGAGTCTAAACTGTAATAGTATTATAATAGAGGAGCCATTTTTTTTACACACTTTAAGAAACAATTGGACATATGAGTACATCTGATATCTTCCGGGAGGACATTAAATAAACGATTACTTACAAGTGAATAAAAATGTCTATATGCAGTTTTTTTTTTTTTTTTTTATAATTGACGCGTGCAAAAGGGGTTGCGAGTACCCTTAAGTGACCGGATCAAGTCACAGCACGGGCCGAAGGTATAGAGGAAGAGAGGGAGAGGAGGTACCGATGCACATTGGTTTTAAATGCCTGTGGATTGTAATGAGGAGGAAAAATCGTGCTGGGAAGAGCATTCCAGATTCGTGTAGTGCGGCTAAAGAACGAGTCTCTGAATTTGACTGTACGTCCGAAAGAGGGCTTGAGGGTGAATTGATGGGCATTCCTAGCGAGGCGTGTATTTCGGGTGAATTCTTGAAGGGGAGGAATGCAACTGGCTAATTCGTCTGAGCATTTCTTGTTGAAATAGCGATAAAAAAGTGACAACGACGCGACATTACGTCGGTGTTCTAACGAGTCAATCGACTTCGCAATATTACTGTCACCTATAAGTTTTATCGCTCGCTTTTGAATTCTATCCAGCAGGTGCAGGGAGGTCTTAGAAGCACCTGACCAGATAGGAGCGTTATACTCAAGTTTTGGGCGTATGTATGCCTTGTATATTGTAGCCAGATCAGAGGGGGTGAAGTACTTCTTGCATCGTTTAAGGAAACCTAGACATTTCGCAGCATTTTTGGCGACCTCAAATATGTGATCGTTCCAACTAATTGTTGGGTTGATACACATACCGAGGATGGAAAGTCTTTCGGTTTCAACAACGCAAGTGCCGTTCATGGATAACGGCTGATTATTTTGTGATCGCTTTAACGACAGTAGACAGCACTGTGTTTTGGAAGCATTAAATTCCACTCTATTCTTATTTCCCCAATCGATTATGCTGTCAAGGTCGGAATTTAATGTGCTTAACATACGCTGCCGTTCCGAGTCTAAGGCCGAAGTTGAGGGACGTGAGCCAAGGAACGAATATGAAAAGCTGAGGGTACTGTCATCAGCGAAGGAATGAATAGGATTAGAAGTAACAGACAAGAGATCATTTATAAAAATGAGAAAGAGTGTCGGAGACAAAACAGAGCCCTGGGGAACACCAGCATTAATATAGTGGATATCAGACTTGAATCCATCCAAAACGACTTGTATTGAACGATTCGAAAGGTAATTTCTAATCCATTGAAGAAGAGACTCATCGATCCCAAAAGCACGCATTTTCGACAAAAGAGCCTGATGCCAGACCCTGTCAAATGCCTTTGAAATATCAAGCGCAACAATCTTGCTTTCTCCTAAATTGTGCAAAGATTGGTTCCACTTTTCAGTGAGATATGCCATCAGATCACCAGTGGAACGGTTGCTTCGGAAGCCGTACTGCCGGTCATTAAGAAGCTTCCGGGACTCAAGATATTTCATAAGCTGACGGTTGATCAGCGTTTCCATGACCTTGGAGAGAAGGGACGTTAGTGCTATGGGTCGGTAGGAGGTGGGTGACGAACTTTCGCCCTTTTTAGGGACGGGCTGGACAAATGCAGTTTTCCACTTACTCGGAAAGAGCCCTGAAGAGTAGGACAGATGGAAAAGCTTACGCAGTGGTTTTGCCAGCGTAGAAGAACACCTCTTCAGAAGAACAGGGGGTATACCATCCGGGCCAGCGGATTTGTGTATGTTTAGATCTTTAAGTACTCTTGCTACTGTACGAGTGCGAAAATGTATTTGCCCCATGGAGAAATTTACGCTCTCAAGTACAGGCTGGGACAAAGTGCTATCTGGCAGCGTTGAGCTAGCTGCAAAGTGTGCAGCAAGCAGATTAGCTTTGTCCAAAGAGCTGACAGCTGGAATGTCATTGCAAATGAGCGTTGGGATCGAAGACGAGGCTGAATTCCTTATGTTTTTTACGAAAGACCAAAAGCTTCTGCTACCCTTGGGGCATTGTAGAACTTTTTGCCTCAACTTTTGGTCAAAGGAGAATTTAACACGTCTTATTAATGCATTACAGTCATTTCGGATCCGTTTGAACTTTTTCCGGGCTTCCTCAGAAGGGTTGGCTTTATAATCCCGGAAACTCAACTCTCTCACCCTGATAGCCTCTTTGCAGCTCAAGTCGAACCACGCGTTTGCCTTAGGCTTGATGCTCTTCACTCTGTGAGGAATGAAGGACCTCATGCCCAGCGAAATAATGTTTGTGATCGCATCAGTAGCGGCATCCACGTCACTATCGAGGAAGCATAGTGACCAGTTAAAATTCCTAAAGAAGTTTTTAAGTCCGCTCCAGTTGGCTTTCTCGTAGAGCCATACTGTTCTTTTCGGAATTTGTTCTCTAACTGTGTGGGAGGAGTACGAGAATTTGGCTGACACGACACAGTGGTCGGACGAGCCTAGAGGCGACAATATATCAATTGAATATTTTTCCGGATGAGAGGTGAGAAACAGATCCAAGGTGTTAGCGGTATGATCTGCAATGTCAGGTATTCGTGTTGGCTCATTCACAAGCTGGGTTAAATTATTTACCTCAGCGAAGATTTCAACATACCTTCCTTCGGGTGTTGTCTGGCCTGAATGTCGAAGCCAAGTAGAATTGTGTACATTGAAATCGCCCGCAATAACGATTTCAGTGCGAGGGTACAGGGATACAATTCAGTGGTTCGATAGTTAGGTATTTGTAATATATTAAGCGTATTACTACGTATATTATAGTTTGATATAATGCGAAAATTTCGGTTGCCAGATTTCATGAAGAAAGCTTTTAAAACCTGAACACAGTATAAATGACGTACTGGAAGTATCCCTAATTGACGAAACAAAGGAAAACTAGGCTGCCTCCTGAGTTTATGACTAATTTTTCAAATAACGTTCTTTTGCAAGACGAGCAATGTTTGAACTTTATTTTGATAACCACCTCCCCAGCAATTTATAGCGTACGTTCGTAAATAATAAAAATGTCTAAGGGTAGAGATAAAATACTTCTTCAATGCAGTAGCGTGAGAAGAAAATTTCATGTTTGCGTCAAGTATAAGTCCTAGATAGACAAACTCTTCAACATTCTCAATTAAAAAACAATCATCACTACAATTTTTACTGGTACAATTTGTTTGACATGACAAACTTGTTACACAATTACACTGATATAAGTTAAATTTTCTACAGTTGGAGCATGAAAATATACTTCTGGTTTTAGAGGAACGGACAAAGATAAATTAAAACACATACGTTTAGTCTTAGGACTTATAAAAAGTTTGTGTTCAGCGAACCATGGTCTCAGAGTATGTACATCGTGATTTATGTCAGAGATAAGATCTAAGGGGCTATTGACGCCATACGATAACCCAACATCGTCAGCAAAAGCTGTAGTAAAGCCTTTTAGATCCAGATGTAAGAGTGAGTTAATATAAACTAAAAATAGTATAGGACCTAATACCGAACCTTGAGGTACCCCAAGTCGGATGACTTGCAGCTCACTTCTCGCCTCATCCAACTTCACTCGCTGAGATCTATTATTAAGGTAAGATTGGAACCATTCAAACATAAAACCACGCACACCTGCCTTTTCCAGTTTTCCTAACATGATGTTATGGTCAACCATGTCAAAGGGTTTTGTTATATCAATGAATAGCGTAGCTGTATATTTTCTTTTGTCAAGGTGAAACATTATTCTAGAACAAAGCTTTAGAAGTGCGTCTTCGGTTGATTTTCCCTTTTGAAATCCAAATTGATTAGGATGAAAGAATTTTCCTTTGTCCAAAAAATTAACAAGTCTTGTTTTTATAAGTTTTTCAAAAACTTTACTTATGCTAGGTAGAAGAGATATAATTGCCTATATCATTTCGAGAGCCTTTTTTAAGCAAAGGAATAACATCCGCACATTTAAGATCGTCAGGAAAATTACCAGAGAAGACACTACGATTAAAAACATCAGCTAATACATCAACAATGAAACATGCAATATTTTTAAGGACCAAGTTTGAAATGGAGTTATTGGATCAAAGACAAAACTACTACAGTAAACAGAGTTAATATCACTTTCAGTAGCACAACAAGAGCACATGTTAGGGGTTAAGGTATCTGTAGTTTGAGTCCAATATTAGAAAAATGTCTATTAAAGGCGTCAGAGATTTCGTGTTTGTTTATTAATTCTTTATTATCAAAAATTAGAGTTATATTTTTTCGAATGGACGAATTCTTATTGAGAATGGTATTTATAACTTTTCACCCTTTCTTAAGATTACCTCTTGCGGAATGAAAATGTGTACGGTAATAAAAGTCACGACACGTTGGTATTTCCTTTTTCAATTCAGTTAATCGATAAGTTAAATCGATGAATTTTCTGGGACACAATCGACGAAAAAGGAAAAATCTAAAATGCAGGCAATTGAGTAATACCTTCATCCCCGAAATAAAAGAGAACTACGTCAGTTTCTGGCATAAGTAAGTGACCTCCCTTCAGTAAGCTATCCATTACATGAGCTTTTAAGATCCCGGACAGGTCTTCTATGGGCACTAATGCAAAAGGAAGCTTTTATAAGATTGAAGCAGGTCATAACATTGGCACCGGTATTAAGGGCATACGATCCAACACACAAAACTCTTGTGTTGTTTGATGCATTATCATTCGGAATAGAGGCTGTCCTTTTTCAAAAAGACTTAGACGGATTCCGGACTCTGCTTTTTGAACCACGTCTGATAGCGACAAAAAGTACGCAATTTAACACAGCAATCAACATTAGTCACTTAGGCCGATAATGCCTACACCTACACCAACTAACCAAGAGATCGATGTTGTTCATTCATTCCTCATATTTCCATAATAATAATAATATAAACATCCCTCATATTTTATGATGTACACTTTTCTCATATTTTAAGTAATGTATCAGATTTCACCATTGCCCAATATTTTATGAACATTTGAAATAGTATAAATAGAAATGTAAAATAGGCTACAGGGCTTCAGTTGTTTACTAGAACACAAGCGATAACGTTTTCTTAAATCTCAAAATTTAAGATACAAATTTAATTGGCGCTCAACTCGGGGCACTACACGTGTGTACACGAGAAGTGCACTTTCCTATATAAGGAGAAAAGGAAACAAACGCCAACTAATATCCAAAAGAATAAAGGAGAAGAAGACACCAACAATCGAGAAAAGAAGAAACAGCAGACCCCAAATAAGTCGAAAAAGTAATCAAAAAGTTATAAAATTAAAATAGCTAAAAGAAGAAAAAGACTTACGTAAAATAAGATAAGAAAGAAGATAAGAATCTTGAGCAGAGGCTCGGGAATTGGAGCAATCAATTTGAGGACAAATTCCGATTTTCAATCATATCGAGAGCCAAATACAACAAATGGCAACACTAACAATACTGGATATAAAAATAATTTGAGGTTCCCGCAATATCATAACAATGATTACAGCTATAATAGAAATACAGTTTTTAAGCCAGAACAATGGATGTAGAAATATCCCGACAATCTTTTAACAAACCACAATATAAGCCGAATTATAATAACCGACCAGGTACAACATTTGATAACAACACACAGTATAATAACCAACGGAAAAATAATCAGCAACTGAGAGTGGTCAGTTCAACAATTCACAGCCTCAAGTAAAAAATTAGAGAATTAGCAATATAAATAAGGATACTTTTTTAGAAAATGGCCCAAACTTAAAACAAAACCTTACATTTTCAGAGAGGGCCTTCGAAATGGGAGAGCAATAAAAGTATTATACTTATTGACACTGGTGCTACAAGTTGTTACTGTAGGCCATATATATTTTTGAATAGAAAAGAACTACCTATTAAAAAAAAAGAAAGAACGATTACTTGTTGTACGATTATAACTCATTTCAACGTAGCAACAATTTTTAACACATATACTGGGTTTTATGAAATAACAAATCTTGAAAGAGATTTGTTATATGTTTTAATGACAGGCAGGCGCATGGGCCTGTTCACGCGAGGCAATGTTGTTGATTGCGCTCAACAAGGCGAGATCCCAAGGCAATCCTCGTTAGTGCACAGCTCAAGTTGACATACAGCCTCCACGCGCCCCCTGGATAGCCATCACAACATCCGATGTATGATGAACCAATGTATGCAGCGAGCCCCTCTGCCCGAGGGTTGAAATAATGGGCCTGGCCTACCAGTGTGTGGGTTGTGTGTGAAGTTAACTTCCTCACCACGTAAAACTAACGATAGTTCAGAGACAACAACATACCTCGGATAAGGACGGATCAACTGTTGACGACCCCAGCAAACGTTTTAAGGACAATGATTTTCGGTTTTGCACGTGGAATGTAAGGTCCCTTAACAGGCCACGTACAGCCAAACAACTTGCGGAGGCCCTTGACAGCTACAAAGCTGACATAACCGCCATCAAGGAAGTGCGATGGGATGGGCCTGGCATAAAAGCGATGAAGAACTGCGATATCTACTACAGCGATTGCTATAGAGAGAGAAGGCAGCGCTTATTCGGATGCGGATTTGTTGTTCGAGGCATACTTAGGCAAAAAGTCTTGAGCTACGACCCCTTCAGCGAACGCCTCATGACAATCCGCATCAAGGCTAAATTCGGGAACATCAGCCTAATATGCGATGAGATGGAGAAGGATGACAACATCAAGGATGACTTCTATGATCTCCTAGAAAGAATATACGAAAAGGAGGACATCTTTGCTGGAGTCATCGGTAAATACAGCCTGCACGACAACACATCCGGAAACGGACACAGGCTGTTGGACTTCGCCTCGGGGCGGAACCTCTCTGTGGCTAGCACGTGGTTCCCACACCTGGACATTCACAAAGGGACCTGGCGATCTCCTGATCAATCAACCGTCAACCAGATTGATCACGTTGCGATCGACGTCAGACACTCCTCCAGTATTCTCGATGTCCGAACCTTCCAAGGTGCAAACATTGAATCGGATCATCACCTTGTTGTAGCCAAGGTAAGAACCCGGATATCGAAAGAGTCGAGAAAGACCGAAACGGTTTGACGTCGAAAAGCTACAATCGCAGCTGATTGCTGGGAACTTTGCCGACCGAGTCTTCCTGAAACGCGCTCAGAGTTCGACGCTTTCTGCACTAAGCATAGAAGAAGAAGACGCCTATAAGGCGCCGCTGCATCGAACAACGCGGGCTGTTCGTGAACTCTACGATCAGAGAAGAACGGAAGAGCACCGGCTTCTCAGAAGGAAGAAGAAGGAGCATAAGAAGCGCGCGGTCGAGGAAATGGAAAGGTGCTATGGCAGGAATGAAGTCCGAAATTTTTACCGAAAGGTAAAAAAGCTATCCGGAGGATACAAGGTTCGGACCAAGGCCTGCCGGGACCAAACCGGACAACTTGTAGTTGAGTCGCAGTCTGTGCTGAGAATCTGGAAGGATCATTTCTGCAGACTCCTTAACGGCGATGGCGGCCCAAATTCCGCTATTAGGCAGAATGTTCCACTCAATTTGGACGATGACAGACAAGCATTCCGTCCCCTCGACTTAGACGAGGTGAAGATAGCAATATCCAAGCTGAAGTCGAACAAAGCTGCTGGAGCGGACGGACTGTCCGCAGAACTATTTAAAGCAGCTGGAGATGACCTGGTTGGGCGCATGCACCAGCTCATCTGTAAGATAGGAGTGGAATCTCAGCGTCGTTTGCCCGGTTCACAAGAAAGGAGACTTTAACTGCGCCAACTACCGAGGGATTAGTCTCCTGAACATTGCATACAAGATCCTCTCTGCCGTATTGCGTGATCGTCTGAAACCATTTGTCCATGACCTGATAGGTCCCTATCAGTGTGGTTTCAGGCCAGGGAAGTTCACAATAGACCAGATCTTCACATTACGGCAGATCCTGGAAAAGACCCAAGAAATGCAAATTGACACTCACCACCTATTCGTCGATTTCAAGGCTGCATATGACAGTGTGCATAGAGACGAGCTATACAGTGCCATGTCTAGTTTTGGCATTCCTACCAAACTCGTCAGATTGTGTAGGATGACGATGGAGAACTCTCGCTGCACCGTCAAGGTCGGTACCGAACTCACCGAGACCTTCAATGTCAAAAAAGGTTTTAGACAAGGCGACGCACTGTCATGTGACTTCTTTAACATCATCCTCGAGAAGATCGTGCGTAACTCACAAGTCAACACCAGAGGCACGATCTTCCAGAAGTCAGTTCAATTGCTACCTTACGCTGATGACATTGACGTGATTGGACGAACACAGCGAGCCGTCAATGAGGCGTTTGCTGGCATTGAAGCGGAAGCGGCTAAATTGGGTCTAGTGGTAAATGAGGGCAAAACGAAGTACATGCTGTCATCAAGGAAGGACACACAACATCGACGTCTCGGAGCGAGCGTCACACTAGGCAGCAGAAACTTCGAGGTAGTTAAGGACTTCGTCTACCTCGGCTCCGCGGTAAATAGGAACAACAACATCAGTACCGAAATCAAACGCAGAATCACTCTTGCCAATCGCTGTTTCTTTGGGCTCAAGAGGCTATTGAGTAATAAAGCCCTCTCTCGAAGGATTAAGCTCGCTTTATATAACAGCTTGATCATCCCCGTCCTACTATATGGCGCGGAATCTTGGACGTTAGCAAAGGCGGATGAGGAAGCTCTTAGTCTTTTCGAGAGAAAAGTTTTGCGTGTGATTTTTGGTCCTGTTTGCGTTGATGGCATCTGGAGGAGAAGATTTAATGACGAACTCTATGGGCTGTGCAGCGACATGCTCCTGCTCAACGCTTAAGATGGCTAGACCATGTAGAGCGTATGGACACCACTGCTCCGGCCCGAAAAGTCTTTGAATCCGAGCCATTGGGACAACGCAACAGAGGACGACCTAGACTTAAGTGGCGCACACAAGTGGAGAAGGACCTCAACCAATGTGGAGTGCGCAACTGGAGACAGCTGGCGAAAGATCGTGCTGGCTGGAGGGGCATGTTGGTTGAGGCCTGTAGCACCACAAGAAGAAGAAGAAGAAGTATCAGTCGCAAATTGTGTTGTTCGTAGTTTATTACTTTGACTTCTTTGTATGATGTACACCATCAACCTTACGTCAAACACTATATATTGCGATGTGAAAAGAAGAGAGAGGAAAGCTTATACTTTCAACATATTCCTTCTCCTTCTTACATTATTGTTCCGGAGACTAATGTTTAAGCCTGAACATGTTGATGGAATTATTAGTACATAGTTCCATGGACATGTTACCAGTATTGAGTAGTTTCGGAGCTATGTCCGGAACTATATCGGTCCTGGAACTATATCGGTCCGGGAACTACATCGGTCCTAGAACTATATAGGTTCGGGAACTACATCGGTCCTGCAACTATATCTACTGCGGTAGTTCTGAATGTTGTTCAGCTAACATGTTGCCCACTTTGCTTTGTTGACATTTCATGAAACACTTCAGATTTGTTTGACTGCTCATTGCCCAAATCTTGTTTGGGTATATCAACGTTCTTTGATATTTAAAACATATTGTTTCAATTGTAACAGGTAGAAGGAAATTGGTGAACACGAATGTTGTAGTAGTAGTAGTAGTGGTGCACACGAATTTTGCAGTAGTAGTAAAGGTAATTTATGGTGGCTTAATTTTAGAACATTTACAAAGTGATCATTTTCTTATGAGGTATTACCTATACCACAAAAAGTTTATTTAACCAGGCAGTTTCGAAGAACTGGATACGAGTTTTAAGCGAGGGTTCTAGTCTCAACAGTTTCGGATGGATGTCCTCAGGTAGTGTTCACTTACCCCTTTTAGGATTGTATTAAAGCTTTTTAGTTGTTTGGGAATAAAGGAAGAGCGTGGAATTTAAGTTTGATAAACAGTTCACGTACTAGCCCTGGCTGTTTGATGACCTGCGTGGTGGGAAGTCATTATCGTTGTTCATCATTAATGAGTCAAATTTTTTATTAAGGCCACTAAATGCTTTCTTCTTTTTCGCTTGGTTTGATCTCTTGGTTTTGCACAATTTCATCAATTTGTGGGGCATTTCCGGCTACTAATGGTTTTTTTGTTATCATTTATAATTTGGCAAAACGGTGATTAAACTTTCTTCCTGCCTTTTTTCCGCGTTAAGTATGGTGGTCTGCAGCTAATCGCCGCGCAGCCAATTGTTATAGTTATTATCAACATCTTTTTTTATTTGATTGATTAATAAAGTTTAATTATGATCTTTATCAGGCGGCAGTGTACGCTAATTGCATTGTTTTTCTCCATAGAGAGAGATTTCAAAAATTCAGTTGTACGGAAAAACACAAAGTGAATTGAACAGAAAATTTGAGTGGTTCTTGTTTCAAATTGTGGAAACCGCTTTTTTAATGTTTGTTCTTAAATCGCGAAATAAATACATATTTGCATAGTTTTGTTGTGTGTTGTGTTTTGTGAATAATATATAACTTCTATTCAGAAGTTATATCTTGTTACACTCATTCGCAAACACATATTGCATAGATATGTATTCTTTATATTATGGTAAAGTCAACCATTTTTCAATGTTTGTTAATAAGTGTAATATATATGCCTATGTAGGATTCTAAACGAAAAATGGCAATGCGACGAAAGAGCAGCACTATGTGGAACCACTTTGTGGAGAAGAAACGAACAATTTTTGCTCTTCATTCAATACTTCATAAAAAGTGTTACAGCGATCAGACTTAATTCAAATATACCCCGTTTTGTTCGATAATCTGTTTCCATCTAGACGGCAACTTCATAATACCCCCTCGTAGATGTTCCCTCCTTATTTCCGAAGAACTCGGATAGCCACTTTCCACAAGCCTCTTTTGAGTTCAACTTCACACCACCAAGGGCGTTCGCCATGGACAGGAACAGATGGTAATCACTTGGCGCTATGTCCGGGCTATATGGTGGATGAGATAAAACCTCCAATCCGAGCTCCCATAGCTTCCGACGAGTTTTCAACGAAGTGTGTGGTCTGGCGTTATCCTGGTGAAACACTACACCCTTCCTGTTGGCCAATTCTGGACGCTTCTGGTCGATCGCCTGCTTCAAGCGGTCGAGTTGTTCGCAGTAGACAGTAGAACTAAGCGCCTGCCCATATGAGAGCAACTAATAGTGTATGATTTCTTTCCAATCCCACCAAACACACAGCAGAACCTTCCTGGCCGTCAATCCAGGCTTGGCAACTGTTTGGGACGATTCACCGGCCTTCAACCACGACCGTTTTCGCTTGATGTATTCGTATGTGATCCATTTTTTGTCGCCAATCACAATCTGTTTTAAAAATGGGTCGAGTTCGTTTTGTTTCAGCAGTATATCGCTGGCGTTGATTTGGTCCAGACGGTTTTTTGTGTCAAATCATGCGGCATCAAGCTCATCATCAAGCTTGTTTTTGTATTCAGCCTTCTGCAGATGGATTGAATGGTTTGGTGACTAACTCCCATCTCCTGGGCGATGTCACGAGATGCCACATGCCGGTCTAACTCGATGATTTCCATGATTCGATCAGTATTCGTTGTCACAGCTCTTCCGTCGGCTGGCTTATCCATGGTGTCGTTTTCACCGGCTTTGAATAGTCGAAACCATTCCTCCGTCGTTCGAAGTGACAGAGTATCATCCCAGTGACAGAGACCATTAATCTCATGGAATGTTTCTCTAGCGGATTTACCTTTAACGAAGGAAAACTTCAAAATAGCGCGAATTTCCTCCCTGGTAAACTCCATGTTTACACGTCTATAACTGTTGATCGCAATATCCAAACTAATCGTGCATAGCGTCGTTTTAGTCGTCATGTGGGTTATGTCAAGACCTTTCAAATGATGTATAATATTGCCAGATATGAGCTCTGTAGCGCTTTGTACATAACCGGAAAATTCAAAAGACAAAAAGGCGTAAGGGAGATATTTGACAACCGTATATATTGCTCCCAAATAATTTCATTTATATCTGGAAGACTTTAACCAGACACACCAGAAGACACCCAACAATAAAAACAACAACAATAGAACGGCAAGTAACACCTGCAACAATTACTCCATCCCCATTGAAATAGACACGGTTCAAAATGTTGAAGCAGTTTGCTGAACATCAAAACAACAGGGATTAGTGCAGTCGAAGTTTTTTAAATTTGCGGACAACAATAGACCGATTTCGCAACAAAAAAAGGAAAGATTGACGGTAACGAATTTACCGAGACCTTGAATGTCAAAAAAGGTTTTAGACAAGGCGACGCACTGTCATGTAACTTCTTTAACATCATCCTCGAGAAGATCGTGTGTAACTCACAAGTCAACACCAGAGGCACGATCTTTCAGAAGTCAGTCCAACTGTCCGCTGATGACATTGACGTGACTGGACGAACACAGCGAGCCGTCAATGAGGCGTTTACTGTCATTGAAAACTAAGTAAATGCTGTCATCAAGGAAGAACACAAAACATCGATGTCTCGGACAGAGCGTCATACAAGGCAGCAGAAACTACGAGGTAGTCAAGGAGTTCGTCTACCTCGGCTCGGCGGTAAGCAGGAACAACATTATCTATACCTAAATCAAACGCGAAAACACTCTTGCCAATCGCTGTTTCTCTGAGTATTAAAGTAAGAACAGATTGAACATCCCTCTATGGCGCGGAAACTTGGACGTTAGCAAAGGTGGATGAGGAAGCTCTAAGTCTTTTCGAGAGAAAAATTTTGATTTAACGACGAACTCTATGGGCTGTACAGCGACATGCGCCTGGTCAAGCGTCTACGGATTCAACGCTTAAGATGGCTAGGCCATGTAGAGCATATGAACACCACTGCTCCGGCCCGAAAAGTCTTTGAATCCGAGCCATTGGGACAACGCAATAGAGGACGAACTAGACTAAGGTGGCGCACACAAGTGGAGAAGGACCTAAACCAACTTGGAGTGCGCAACAGGAGAGAGCTGGCGAGAGATCGTGCTGGCTGGAGAGGCATGTTGGTTGAGGCCCAGGTCCACCCCGGACTGTTGCGCCGCAAGAAGAAGAAGAAGCAGTAGTATTAGATTTAAAAATAATTTTAACTAACGGAGGTAAAGGCGAGAAGATGTTTACATCAACGAATTATTCTGAATCAGTATAGGATGGAAAACTTTGTCAGGTACAAAATAATAGTAAATACCATCCTTGTGAAACAAAAATCAAAGAAACTGACAAAGTGAGAAATGCCTTTAAAAATAAGAATTCGTAGTTAAGAACAGACGTAGAAGCACCGATACGCACAACCGTTGAAACTCCTATATACAGTAAACAATATCCGTATCCGTATATACGAAGAATATACCTGTAGATATTACAAATATAGAAAATTAAAGCAAGATAATGAAACAGACACACACATAACTCACAGGGAAAACCTGAAACAAGTTAACAAATCATATTAATAATAATAATTGTTGGCGCTACAGTCCAAAGGGGGACCAGGTCCTAGCTTGCTCATCAACTGCTCGTGTTGTGCGCGCTACTGTTCTCTCACGAGTAGAAGGGACCTACAGTTTTTTGCCGACTTCGAACGGCGACATTTGAGAAGCTTTCTTAGACAGTTATTACTCTTTGAGTGTTGTCAACAGCTCGAAAGAGGTGGTGCCGTGAAAAATTCGAGATGTTCAGCTGGGAATCGAACCTACACCCTTCGGCGTGTGAGCGTCGCACTCTACCCACTACGCCACGGCGGCCACAACAAATCATATTACTGACCCGAAATGAAGATTCAATTCAAAGAACATGTTAGAAACTGAGGAACTTGTATTAGGAACAAGTACGTTAGACATCCGCAAAAGAAGCCAACTGGAGAAGCTCCAATACCTATGAAAGAGAGAGAGCAGGTGCATCTTGATATTTTTTTCGCCCAGAATTTAAAATTCCTAACATGCATTGATATAATTTAATATATTAAATAAATAGAATCTCTATAAAAATGTAGTAGAGCTATTGAAACAGTTGACAACGAAGCAGGATTTTCAACAGCACAATTTAAAACACTAATGCAGAGACTGGGCAGAACATGCACTCTGCACTAATAGAGATCGCAAGATGTTTAAAACAGGAATTTTATTTAATAAGACTTGGGATCTATCTATAAAGCGACACAGCAGTACATTAAAACTATTCATTAAGTAACGGAGCAAAGACCGTATGCAGTTCTGTTTAATATAACATCGCATATAGATTTAGAATCAAAGCTTCTAGTGGCTCAAAAAAAAGAAAACAAATGTTAAAAATCTTATACCAGAATCGGTATACTAAAATGAATAACCAAACAAAAATTTACGAAAAAATAGAAATAAACGTTCTGCAAAGTATAGCGAAAAAAGGTAAAGGAAAACTTGGGAAACAAGGTTCGGATCAATGTGGATTACGGTGACCATTTTCATATGTTCACTTGTATTAGTAAATTAATAGAAAAAACACATAATAATCTTAATCCAGTATACTAGTACATAATTTTCTCCCTCCCTTCCTTTTTGGATGCCTTGTCGCGGCGGAAGGGCTTAAGAGTTAACGAACCTCGACTCGAAAAATCCTAGGCGAGTCGTCGAACCAAAATCCAGCGTCTTGTCTTTGGACGTCTTAAATAAAGACTGTATGGAGGGCAATGTTAAGGATTTTACTACATGTGTGTGTTTACTTACATGTGGTACCCGCGAATGCGATCACCCATCCGTTGTCTTCTTGACACCGGCCGGGGCAAGGATTCTGGTGGTCCATCCCATCCACCATACTTCCAACAGTGTCGGCTGATGTCAGCAGTGTCGCTGATACAAACGATTCTTGACACTCACTCTACGATGCACTTAGTAGGAGTTGGAAAACTGGAGAAAGTGGCGGAGAGACTCAGCCTGACACTCAATCTCCTGCTGGTGCATCTCGGAAATCCACAGGAGAAACAAGGCAAGAACATGTGACAACTGTGGGGCCCCTGACAAAGAGCCAAAACAAAGGAGGAGAAGGATGGCGGCCACCGAGCGGCGCAAAGAGATAACGAAAGTGGTCGAAGGCGCAAGCGTAGAGGGCCGTTCCTCTTCAGCGGCGAAAGCAAAGAGAATCAGGTCAGCAGAAGTATCACCAACTGAAGCTGGCTTATCCTCTGAAATCAACACTGCCTTCTTTTCTGCTGGCTCCAAGAGCAACAAAAAAAAGCTCAAGACCCGCACGATATCAGTGCCGCAACCAGTGCAGACTGCAGCGCGGATAGGCGGAAATTCACCTGTCCAGGAGAACCCGCCGAAAAACGAGATCCGCAGCCCTACAAGAAGGCCGCCATCTCTTCCCTGCTGCTGCGAATTGAGAAAGCTGGCAATGACGACAGCATGACCGACGCAAAATGCAAACACTGCAAAGATCAGCTGTGGGAGCTGGCTAAGTCAGAGAAAGCTAGCTTCCAAGTGGAGGGCTACGCTTTGGAAAACGGAACCTGTTTAGTAAATTGCTCCACACAACAATCTCTTGAGTGGCATTGAGCACTTCCGTGCCGAAAATTCTCTCTGGGAACCACGAGTTCTGAGGTTCTCAGACCTATAAAATTCACGCTCGCCATCTGCTGGGTCCCAGGGCCACTCAGGAACACGGCGGATGTGCTAGCGAGTTTTCGTATTCAGAACCCTGGTCTCGAAACCAGTAGGTGGAAGGTTTTGTCCCATAGGGAGAGTCAGAATCGGGAAAGTAAAGACGGTTCTTCATTGTTGTGGGCCTAGGCCGACCTCCGATTGAAATCATCGTCTCTAGATACGGCTCCCGCCCCTATTTTCAACTTGGACGGATTAACTTCCGCTTCATTTCCAAGAAACGCGAATAAGAGATGCTTTTCACGGTAACTCTGTATGCCACTATTTACCCAAATCAACCTTCATCATTCTAAGGATGCTACTGCAATTCTATGCGACTTTTGATGATATGTGCAACGCAGCCAGAGAACACGGCGTATAAGAACCCTTTGTGTTGTGGACAAAAGCAAAGCTAATGAATAGAACTACAATTGCTGAGGCGGAGTGTGACCAGTTTGTAATGTCGGGAGTTAACAGGAGCTGCACCTAAGGTGGCGGTCCTGTCACCTTTCTTATGGTACATGCATGTCGACTCTTTGCTTTCCGCCTTGAATACATTTTCATTTTACAATTTCCAACCATGACAAAGACAGCAATGATAACAGTGACAAAAGCTATGAAAATTGGAAATTAATAATCAATAAAAAAAATTGTTAGCACTCAAGTCCTATACAAAAATTGAGCTTAGGACTATATTTTGTATATTATCATTAGAAGAATCATGTTTATCAACTATTTGAAATAACAAAAGAGACATTGAATGGCATTGAGCACTTCCGTGCCGAAAATTCCCTCTGGGAACCACGAGTTCTGAGGTTCTCAGACCTATAAAACTCACGCGCGCCATCTACTGGATCCCAGGGCCACTCAGGAACACGGCGGATGTGCTAGCGAGTCTCCGTATTCAGAACCCTGGTCTCGAAACTAGAAGGTGGAAGGTTTTCTCCCATAGGGAGAGCCAGAATCGGGAAAGTAAAGACGGTTCTTCACTCGTTGTGGGCCTAGGCCGACCTCCGATTGAGATCATCGTCTCTAGATAAGGCTCCCGCCCCTATTTTCAACTTGGACGGATTAACTTTCGCTTCATTTCCAAGAAACGCGAATAAGAGATGCTTTTCATGGTAACTCTGTATGCCACTATTTACCCAAATCAACCTTCATCATTCTAAGGATGCTACTGCAATTCTATGCGACTTTTGATGATATGTGCAACGCGGCCAGAGAACACGGCGTATAAGAACCCTTCGTGTTGTGGACAAAAATTAGAATTGGAAATAGAAATAATTTAAGATGGAGCGATATTGGTTTTCGGCAAACACACAATTGATGAGCAATCAGTGGAAGGAGGCTACTTAGTCACATTCGATAACAAAACGATGATTGACAGTTCAACACAGAACAAAATAACAGCAATCATTTGGAACTGTTTGAAGACCAGTCAACTAATTAGATACAACGTAATCCAATACGTTGAATCTAAAGATGAGTAATTAAAATGCCAAAATATTAATCTAATTCATTCAATGAAAAGAGAAATTCAAAATCATCCATTATAATTTACAACAACATTTATGTTCATATTTCCAATTATCTGCATTATCACATAAAAAATATACAAAATGTTTTCAAACAAAAAGTTAGTAAACAAAAAAGAATTCCATTCGGAAAAATTATCCAAGCCCAAGTCTCTCTTAAGAAATAGGGGAGTTAACACAACACGCAAAGTAAGATATTAAAGCAGAAAACGCCTACGCAGCATCGAGATCAATGACATCAACTAACCAAAACTAACCAAGAGACCAATGATATTCACTTCACATCGACATAAACATTCCTCATGTTTCCAAGTAACATAAGCATGCCTCATATTTTATAATGTAAACATTCCCCAAATTTTACGATAAAATTTTAATTTAATCTTAAAATTTGTATGTATGTATGTATTGTCCAGGATCAGTCCACTTAGCTTCGATTGCACTATTATGAAGTAGTGTAAATAAAAACCTCAAAGTTTGAAACAATAGCTCAATTTACAGAGATAGAAAAGGAAAATTTGGAAACTACTTCATGGTCATCCACTTCATAATCGACACTAAGGATATAAGATATATATATATATATATATATATATATATATATATAAGATAGATGCGTCAGTGCGGTGGCCCAATTCCTCAAAGCAGATGTTAAGATTTCTTCGACGATGGCCTAGCTGCATCTAGTTTCTGGTTCCATAACACGATACGCTTATTAGTTCGCCAATGCTAGAACTACCTTGGCACATAATAGAAATGGGTTTATGCGTATGTCATCGTAAGATCTTTCTGGTAATAAGTGACTAATTTACCAGATTCCTCCAAGCAGACTAGGATAGGTATGACGGAAGGAACTTAAAGTTCGGTGACGTTGTTTGGATTAGAGATATTCCTCCAGGTTGCGGGTGTGCGGCGGGGTACCTGCCCGGCCACATAAAAAAAAACAGTTACGAACCAACCAAATGCCTCGGATATGGATGGATTCACTGTTGACGACCCACGCAAACGAAAAAAGGATAATGCTCTACGGATATGCACGTGGAATGTGAGGTCCCTAAACAGACCACGTGCAGCCGATGAACTTGCGGAGGCCCTGGACTGCTATAAAGCAGACATTACCGCGATTCAGGAAATGCGGTGGGATGGGCCGGGCAAGAGAAGAGTGAGAAACTGCAACATATACCACGGCGACTGCTACAGGGAGAGAGGGAAACGCTTATTTGGATGCGGTTTTGTTGTTCGAGGCAGACTTAGGCAAAAAGTCTTAAGCTTCCAATACATAAGCGAACGCCTCATAGCAATTCGCATCAAGGCTAAATGCGGGAATGTAAGCCTCATATGCGCCCACGCCCCGACAGAGGAAACAGATGACAGCAGTAAAGAGGACTTATATCACCTCCTAGAAAGGTCATATGATCGATGCCCCAGCTACGACACCAAGATCGTTCTAGGAGATTTCAACGCTCAGCTGGGAAGAGAAGAAGTCTTTGCTAAAGTCATCGGAAGACACAGCCTACACGCCAACACCTCCGGAAACGGAATCAGGCTAGTTGACTTCTCTCTTTGGCCAGCACGCGGTTCCCACACCTCAACATTCATAAAGGTACCTGGCGATCACCTGATCAATCAACCGTCAACCAGACTGATCATGTTGCGATCGACGTCAGACACTCCTCCAGTATATTCGATGTCCGAACCTTCCGAGGTGCAAGCATCTGCTCGGATCATCACCTTGTTATAGCCAAGGTAAGAACCCGGATATCGAGACAGCAACGGAGTCGAGACAGGCCAAGACGGTTTGATGTCGGAAAGCTACAATCGCAGCCGATCGCTAGAGCCTTTGCCGATCGATACTCCCTGAAACTATCTCAAAGTTCGACGCTGCCTGCACAAACAATAGAAGACAAGTGGAAACGTTGTCAAGAAGCCATCAAAGAGGCCGCCACTGATGTGCTGGGTTTCACGCCACCACCTAAGAGGAACCCATGGTTTGACGACGAGTGTAGGCAGGCGGAGAGAGGAGAGCTGTTTGTGAGCTCTACAGAGAAGAAGGGAAGAGAACCGGATTCTCAGAAGAAAAAAAAAGAGAAGCGCGCGGTCGAGGAAATGTAGAGTTGCTATGGCAGGAATGACGTCCGAAATTTTTACTGCAAGACAAAACAGTTATCCGGCGGTTATAAGCCTCAGACAGAAGCCTGCCGGGACCAAAATGGACAACTGGTGGTAAAGTCTCAGTCGGTGCTGAGAATCTGGAAGGATCATTTCTGCAGACCCCTAAACGGCAGTGACGACGCAAATCCCGCTGTTAGGCAGAATGTCCCACTCAATTTGGACGACGATGGACAAGAATTCCGTCCCCCCGACTTCGACGAGGTCAAGATAGCAATATCGAGACTGAAGTCGAACAAAGCTTCTGGCGCGGACGGACTATCCGCGGAGCTGTTCATAGCGGCTGGGGATGAGCTGGTTGGGTGCAGGCACCAGCTCATCTGTGAGATATGGTCGGAGGAAAGCATGCCCGACGATTGGAATCTCAGCATCGTTTGTCCGGTAGACAAGAAAGGAGACCCCTTCGACTGCGCCAACTACCGAGGCATCAGTCTCCTGAACATCGCATATAAGATTTTCGTCAACAACCTGATAGGTCCTTATCAGTGTGGTTTCTGGCTAGGGAAGTCCACAATCGACCAGATCTTCACACTGCGGCAGATCCTGGAGAAGTCCCAAGAAGTACAAATCGACACCCACCATCTATTTGTCGATTTCAAGGCCGCGTATGACAGCGTGCATAGAGACGAGCTATACAGTGCCATGTCTAGTTTTGGCATCCCTACCAAACTCGTCAGATTGTGTAGGATGACGATGGAGAACTCTCGCTGCTCCGTCAAGGTCGGTAGCGAACTCACCGAGACCTTCGATGTCAAAAAACGATTTAGACAAGACGACGCGCTGTCATGCGACTTCTTTAACATCATCCTTGAGGGGATCGTGCGGAACTCACACGTCAACACCAGAGGCACGATCTTCCACAAGTCCGTTCAATTGCTAGCTTATGCGGATGACATTGACGTGATCGGCCGAACTCAGCGAGCCGTCAATGAGGCGTCAATGAAACGGAAGCGGCTAAAGTGGGACTGGTGGTAATCGAGGGCAAAACGAAGTATATGCTGTCATCGAAGAAGGACGCAGAACATCGACGTCTCGGATAGAGCGTCACTATGGGCAGCAGACACTTCGAGGTAGTGAAGGACTTCGTCTATCTCGGTTCCGCGGTGAATAGAAACAACAACACCAGTACCGAAATCAAGCGCAGAATCACTCTTGCCAATCGCTGTTTCTTTGGACTTAAGAGGCAATTGAGTAATAAAGCCCTCTCCCGAACAACCAAAGTGACTTTGTACAACACCTTGATCATCCCAGTCCTGCTTTACGGCACAGAAACCTGGAAGCTACTAAAAGCGGATGAGGAAGCCATTGGTCTTCGAGAGAAAAGTTCTGCGTGCGATTTTTGGTCCTGTTTGCGTTGATGGTATCTGGAGGAGAAGATTCAACCACGAACTGTATGGGCTGTACGGCGGCATGAGCCTAGTCAAGCGTCTACGGATACAACGCTTAAGGTGGCTAGGCCATGTAGAGCGTATGGACAGCGCTGCTCCGGCCCGAAGAGTTTTCGAATCCGAACCACAGGAACAACGCAACAAAGGACGTCCTAGACTGAGATGGCGCACATAAGTGGAAAAGGACCTCAACCAACTTTGAATGCGTAATTGGAGGCAGCAGGCAAGAGATCGTGCTAGTTGGAGAGGTATGTTGGTTGAGGCACAGGTCCACCCCGGACTGTAGTGCCATCCAAAGAAGAAGAAGAAGTATATAGCTTAAACCGTGCATGAACCATTCTTGTGGAACCCAATTTCCTTGCTTTTGAATATATTCAGTTACTCTTATATGCTTTGAATGACTTTTATTATATCATTATAACTCATCTTTATACAGAACATATAAATGTGCATCCCATAATGAAAAAAAATATACAATATAAATTTCTGGTTTTGTATTTAACATTTATAATTCATGGGAGAGATGTGGAATATCTATCTATCCCTCTTTATCCCGAAAGGAACTCATCAAGAGAGGTCGAGTTTGATTAAACGTACACACCTCCTGGATAGCTATCACAACACCCGTTGTGTGGTGAACCAATGTATGCGGCGTTCCCTCTGGTAGAAGTTTAAATAATGGGCCCGGCCTATCAGTTTGGTTGATGTTAACTTCTTCACCACATAAAAACAAATACTCCAAGTTCAGAAAGATTAGGCTTATTTGCGCTCTTGCCCCTACAGGGGAGAAGGATGACAACATGTCTTCGATGATCTCCTAGAAAGAACAAGACACCAAGATCCTTATAGGAGATTTAAACGCTCAGCTAGGAAAAGGGAAAATCTTTGCTGGAGCCATCGGCAAACACAGCTTGAACGACAAAACATCTGGAAAATGACTCAGGCTATTGGACTTTGTCTTGGGGCGGAACCTCTCTGTAGTTAGCAGTTCCCACACCAGAATATTCACAAAGGAACCTGGCGATCTCCTGATCAATCCACCGCCAATCAGATTGATCATGTTGCGATCGACGTTAGACACTCTTCCAATGTTCTCGATGTTCGAACATTTCGAGATGCAAACATCCACTCAAATCATTTCTTATTGTAGCCAAGGTAAGAACCCGGATATCGATAGAGAAACGGTGTCGAGACAGGCCAATACGGTTTGATGTCTGAAAGCTACATTTGCAACTGATCGCTATGAATTTTGCTGACCGAGTTTGTCTAAAACTCTTTAAGAGTTCTGCAGAAGACTGGAAACGTTGTCAAGAAGCCATCAAAGAAGCTGCCACCAATGTGCTGGGTTTAACGTCAATCATATCCCTTACACTGTGAATGTAAATGTATGCGCACTGAAATCAATCGAAACTATTAACCAAATCGCAAACAGATTCCTTTTCAACTTTTTACACTCAAATGCTAATGATGAACTTCGAGTTTAATGTGAGGAAAGAATCAATTATTATTGAGAAGGGAGCCTAGCAATGTTTTCGCTACAGACTAATTGGGCCTTAAGAACATCGCTGCAAAACTTTCAACATGATCAACTTTCAATGATAAGCATAAAGACAAGGACCTCGTCAATAGTGCATCCTCCATACCACAGAATCATCAAAGTCCGAAGTCACGCAAAGCACTACGCAAGCTCATTCATCACAATAGAAACTTTAAGACAGTCTACATTCTGCGATGCTGTATATATATAGCAATGCTCTCTGTTTAATTGTCCCCGTATCACCAAAAGTGGCTGATTTTTCGTCGCACTGTACAACGTTATTTTTCAAGTGTTAACTTGTGATAAAAATGAATGCTATTTTCAATTAATGGGATTTAGTATCTAGTACATACCTAAATTAATATGAAACATTCTTTTTAAGTCTCATTCTTTTAACCAACACAGCGACTGACATGATAAGAAATTGTAACTTAGGTCGTGTTAAAGAGTTGTTTTGAAAACGGATAGCAACTACCCATCCTTACAGTTCTATGCGCCTTAAAAAAGAAAACCGAAGCTCTAACTTCGCAACAACTTTCCAATCAGCAAGAGCAGCCGACCAATCAACCTACCACTTATTTATCAGTACCGCTGATACGTCAAGCGCTTATGACTTTCTTAAACGATTCGACCACTATCACTCGCTTTCGTACTCATTTGTGTGTGGCGAATATCACAAAAATGTACCATCGTATAAATTACAATTTTATATTATTAAGTATTAAAAAAAAATATTTTTTATTTTAGCAGCACTTCTGCCTGAGTTACAATTTTTGACTGCCAGTACAATATTTGTTATGCTACCTTAAATACCTAATTATTGCTGCCACTGCAATTCCATCACCTATGCTGCTCGAACGTCGATCGTGGGAATGCTGCTGACATGACGTTTTACCTGTCGGCGTGTGTTGGGGTCGTCTGCTCGGGTTGTCGTTGATTGCTGCACACGTTTCCTGTCCTCTTTAGATTATATTTCGTTAACTCCTCCACCCTTAAGAGTGAACGTCCGCGTTCACTTAGAAGAATGGAATTTTATTAAGACGAGAGGTTGTCGCCCTTGGTATTGCGGAAGGTAATAGTGTCATCTTCTCTGCCGCTGGAGTTTTGTCGGTTAGATTTGAGATGGTGGTAGGATCCTCTGGTGACTTGTAATTCATTATAATTTTTCAGAAGATTATTATTAATATGATGAGGAGTATCAGACAGGCTCCGATGTTTATTACAGTGCTGCTTTTCATCTTGATCTTGAGGAGTTGGATGTAGTGGGTGTTGTTGGCATTTAACTCCTTTATCATTTCCAGTGATAACATTTCTTCTACGTCGTTATTAATTGATGTTGGTTGTAGAATTGCCGGAAGAGGGTTGAGGTGCGTCAGCTCAAGAGACTTGAAGGTGCTTTTCCCAATTTGTATGCTGGAGTTATGGTATCTGATTAAGAACGTGCCGTTGAGAGCAACTTCGTTGTTATCGATGGTAATGTGTCCACTGTATTGGTTCAGGAAAATGATGTCGGATGATATTTCCTCGAAAGCTGGAACATGTTGGCTATTAATTGCAGTGCAGTTTGCTGGCTTGCTATTTAATAAATTCGGAATACATGTCGTATTTCTTAAGTCTACAATATTATTCTTAGGGCATATTGACAATTTCTTTACTGTTGTACAATCTATATCTATTCCATACAATTCTTCTTGACATTTTATAATTTTGTTAAAATCAATCTTAATTATCTTGTTTCCATCTTTTACTGCTTTTATACTTAAACTTTTACAAATTTCTTCACTTACAGTTGGTAGACTTACTATGTATAAAAGAACAGAGTTATGAGATGCTATCTTTATTTCACAAAATTCGAATGCTTCTTCTAAATCTTTAAAAGGTATTTCCTTATTGTTCTTTATTTTTTCTATTACGTTTACTTCATTAGTCGATAAGATATATGAATAAATAATATTAGCTCTTGCCCAATGCAAGGCGTATGCAACATTAGTTATTTCTTCTTTTAACAAATCAAGTTTGTATTTTATATTAAATACTATTTCTTCAATTAAGTTTTTTTTTTTCTTGTACAAACTTACTTATACTATTAGTTCTTTCTCTTACATCGTTTAGCTTATCAATAACAAGTTTATTTATTAAAATTTGTCTATTATTGTTCTCTAATACATTATTAATTTTTTCTTGAATTATTTGGAGGTCATGTTTATCTGGATTACCTGTTATAAATTTCCAAGCGCTTCCTAGGAAATCTATTGATCTTTTAGTTTTGGTTTGGCTAGGGATTAACCGGTTAAGGTGGGATCTTATGGAGGATATTTCTTGGGATAGAAGTTGATAGCTGGGATAAGAAGATTGTAGGTGTTCTTTCATGGATGACTCTATATCATTTAAGGCTTGCGAATAGGCCGATAAATCTATTTCGTGAATTATTTTATAAGTGCCTGTTTGTATTCTAGATATCCCTAAGTTAAAAGTCACTAGTCGTGAGTTCGTATAGTCCAGTATCTGTACGTCGCATAGGCAGTCAGTCAGTAAGTATCTAGAAAGAGAAATGGAAATTATGTTTTTATGTGTGATTTGTGAACAACTTTGCCGGATTGCGTGAGGACTGTTGTTTTCCTATTTTCTTTAATGATTTCCTTTGAGTACCGGGGAGAGAGTTTCGACTCTACTCTCTTATTTTTCTTGACATAAATAACTTCTCCTATTGAATATTCCCAAATATGATATCTTTAAGAGGTTGCCTGATATCTTCAATGGCTTTGGATTCAATTTTCTTGACCTGAACGTACTTGGAAAATTTATCTAGTGATGTTAGTACTAGATTGCCTTCAGTTGAAAAGATATCGACGTGAATGATCTGTCCAGGATATGTTGGTATTGGAGTAGCTTGAATTTCTACCTTATCCGGATGGCGATCGTATTTGTTCTCCCTGCATTTGACGTATAATTTGATTATTCGTCTTATTTTGCGAGACATGCCAGGAAAATAATACCTTTCCAGAATCTGCAGTCTGTTTTCGCGTTCATTCCTGTGGGCACGTTGGTGTGTGTTGATGATTATTTCTTCTTGCCTCACTTCATCGATAACGTCCTCGACTATGACCTGGGAAAATCGGATGCGATACTAAGCAAAATGGTCCCTATAGATTTCCTGAATCATACCTTGTATTCGTTCTTCTGTTTTTATACAGTTAATGACTGGGATTTAGTCTAGTCTTGAGAATTTCTATTAGGCTATTGGGTGTATACGATTGTTCGGTTATAAGGTGTCTGTGGTATGTTGGGAAGACTATTTTCAATTGTTGGCTACTTGCGTTACCGGTATTGAGAAAGATTTGGTTCTTGAATGCGTTTATTGGTGTTTCTACGCTGAATATAAGACCATGAGACGAACTTTCATCGCTATGGATGGTTGGAGTGAGGGAATTAATTTGTGATTGGATGGGGGGCCTGGAGAGAGCATCTGCGACTACGTTCGATCTTCCTGGTTTGTATTTGATTTCGTAGTTGTATTCCTCCAATATAGCTTTCCATCTTTTTAATTTCGAATTGTTAGTTTTATTGCTTAAGGAATAGGTAAGTGGCTGGTGTGAATTATAACTTTTGCTGTTCCATAGACATAGTTCCTAAAGTTGTTAAGAGCCCAGATTATAGCTAGCATCTCTTTTACGTTAGCTGCGTAGCTTTCTTCTGTCTGATTTAATGTTCTAGATATGAACATGATGGGCTTATCTCCTTGTGATAAAACATAACCTAGGGCGTAATTTGAGGCATCGGTTACTAATTCGAAGGGTTTGGTAAAATCGGGATATGCGAGGATAACTTCTTCTGATGTTAAAGTGTTCTTGATCTTTTGAAAAGCTTCTTTTGCAGATTTGTCGAGGTTGATGGTCTTTTTGCTTGAGAGGTTTTTGGACAGTCGCCCATCCTCCCCCCTTAAGAGGGCTGTTAGAGGTTTCGCCAGCTTGGCGTAGTCCCTTATAAAGCGGCGGTAATATCCTGACAGGCCGAGAAAAGAGCGAAGTTCCTTCAGGGTTGTTGGATATGGAAAGTCTTGAATTGCTCTTATTTTTCCTGGATTGGTCCTAATGCCGTGAGGCGAAATAACAAAACCAAGGAATTCCACTTCCTGTTTATAGAATTCACATTTATCCAGTTGTACTTTCATATTCGCTGCATGAAGTGTTTGAAACACTTTCCGAATATTTACCTCATGTGTGGCTTCGTCCTTGCTAAAGATGACTATGTCATCGATGTAAACATAGCAAATTACACCAATATGTTCAAGAAGAATGTCGTCAAGTGCTCTCGGGAATATTGACGGAGCGTTCTTGAGACCGAATGGGAGTCTCGTGAACTCGTATTTCCCGCTATTGACCGAAAAGGCCGTTTTCTCGATGTCAGATGCTTTTAAAGGGATCTGATGAAACCCACTTTTTAAGTCTTTTACAGAAAACCACTTATTTTGGCCGAGCTGTGCAAGAACTTCGTTAATTTGGGGGATCGGGTATCGATCCGGAACGGTTGTGCTATTCAGCTTTTGGTAGCCTATATTTCTTCTCTCCAGAAGCATCTGTTTTTTCGGTACTACCCATACAGGGGAGTTATATGGGGAGCGTGAAGGTCTAATGATTCCATCGTTGAGAAGCTGTTTTATTTGCTTATCAATCTCGCCTTTAAGGGATATGGGATATGGATACAATTTTGTATTTTGTCCTTATTTCTCCTTTTACTACAGTGGAATATGTTAATTTTTCGTTGGGTTCGTTAAATAGTTTAGGGAAGTCATGAAGAATTTTATCGATGGTCAATTTTTGTGTTGGAGACATGTGATTAGTTCGGATATTGATTGCGTACACAGATTGTGAAGCCATCTGTTTGATACGCACTTTTATTTGGTTATTGATGAGCATGATATTGTCTTTTGTATGAATGAAAGTTGAAAGATTCTTTAAGCTGTCGTTTCCTAGAATTGCGTGGAAGAATTTCAGGTTGGGCATGAGGAAAAATTTAATTTTGATATTTTGTAGGCCAAAAAGACTAATGAAGGTATGATGTGTAACTTGTACGTTACCACCAATTGAGTTACAGCAAAAAGGTTTTTCGTTTGGTATAGACTGTATATAATTTTTGTTCGAACCAGTGTCGATCAATATTTTTAAAACTTCACCACTCCTCGATGCACATTCGAAATACGGCAGCGAAGAGTCGCTTAGTCTAAAAAATGAATATCACTTAGTTCCATAACATTATCACTGTAGGTATTTTCCGGTTGTGTCGCATCGGTGTATTCCTGAAGAGTTTCGTCGAATTCGGTCGAGTTGCTCATATTAGCCTGTGTGTCCATATATTGGTTAATTTCTTCTTGTGCCACGGTATCTACGTGGAAATTTCTCTGCATCTTTGTAGGATGTAATTGTTGAGATTGGGGTACTGGCGGTCGTTTCTGAGCTGGAGGCCAGTTTTTCGTTTGAGGTCGGTTAATATAGTTGACCCTATCTGTCCGGATAGTTTGTGCATCCATAGGCTCTGGTGGTGGCTGCCTTGGTATGGATGAATATTGTGGACGTTGCTGTTGGTATTGTTGTTGTGGGTACTGCTGCGGTACAAACAGCCTCTGAGGTCTTGGAGGTGGAATAGGCCTAGCACTATGTTGGAAGGGCACTTGATGTCTAGCTGGTTGAGCCAGATAGGTCAATTCGGGATAGAATGTTTGACGAGTCGGTATTGAATGAATACTTCCTCGTTTTGGTGGAACTGCTGGAGGTTCTGGATGGTTTATACTCCTGTTCTGGCTATTCGCTATTGCATATTGCGAGCGATAGTTCTGATTTTCTAACCTCAAACACAGATGTAGTGCTTGGGGCAAATCTACCGGTTCTCGCATTCCTAGAAGTCTAGGAAGATCGCCTTTTAATCCCCTAATGAAAGTGTCGAGAGCCTTGTCCCTATACGTATGCATAAGCAAATTCAAAGCTTCACCACTGACATCCATACATGAGATCTTGTTGAGAATTAGTGAGAGGTGTGAGTACACCTGCTGATAAAATTCTTGGATGGATGAGTTACCCTGTACCAGTGATGTCATCTGGTACTCCAGTGTGCCAAGATCTCGTTTGTCGGCATAGTGCAATGTGAGGCATCTATAAATGCAGTCCCAGTTTAAGGGAGTATTGTAGGATTCTAATACGTGATCAGCATGGCCCACTATTTTATTCCTAACGACGTTAATGATACCGAAGTATTTCGGTGAACCTTTAATGCCTTCGTATATCTTGAGCACTCTTTCTACACTTTTACGCCAGGAACTAAATTCACCTGCTTGCCCAGAGAATTCTCGTAAACTCCTCACAACATCGGGAATTTTGTCCAGTTCGGCAATATTTTCCCTTTGGTCATGGTTAATTATTTGATCAGTTCCCGCGGATTCAATATCGATTGGACAAGGGTTCTGCCTTGGGATTGCAGAACTTCGGTTACTATTGAGGTCACAAGACTATGCAAAGCAGGGTGTGAGATAGGGGTTTCGGTTGTTGTTCGGGAACTTTCAGGAGGGTTTAGGGTTGCAGGACGTAGGATATTTGCATTGGGCATTTCGATCAAAATAGGTATTTCCCTTAGAACAATTTATGTATATGTATTGGAAATTATCAAGTCACGTTATTTTTATTTTTAATAAATTTTCCTTTCCGTTTACTTTAGGTTAATTAATTTACTTAATTTTATTTTTGTTAATTATCCTTTACTTTAGTTAGATTAATTCACTTTAATTTTCCTTAATTACTCCTTACTCCTTGATTCACATAAATTATTTTCTTTAATTATCTAAATTAGTATATCTTATTCTATTCTTACATTAAAATGATGACAATCATTTGCTGCATTCCTCAGTTGAGCGGCTGACTCCTCGATGTCTCCTTTTTGCCCTTTTGGCTACTAAGAGGCCTCGTTCTCACACACGGAATTTTTGATTTTGGGTTTTAAGTCTAATAATTACGCGACAGATCACTTAGATTTCGCGACTAGGGTTTTTTTTGGGACGGGCACTTTTATTAAAACACAGTGCGTTATTTTACGGAACACTGGACACTTCCTGAGAGCCTCTTTTAAATGTTCACGTGGCACTAAGCACTACTTAAGGGCTTTTGAGTTTTTTGAATTTACGCGGCACCAGCACTTCTTGAGGGCTTTACTTAACTTAAGACGGCACTAGCACTACTTGAGAGCTTTTCTTAACTTAAGACGTATCGCGAATACCCGGTCCCTGCTCGGGCGCCAATTACAATTTTATATTATTAAGTATTAAAAAAAAATATTTTTTATTTGAGCAGCACTTCTGCCTGAGTTACAATTTTTGACTGCCAGTACAATATTTCTTATGCTACCTTAAATACCTAATTATTGCTGCCACTGCAAGTTCATCACCTATGCTGCTCGAACGTCGATTGCTGCACACGTTTCTTGTCCTTTTTAGATTATATTTCGTTAACTTATACCCGTGGACTCAAGGAAAATAAATTTCCATAAAATATGTAGCGACCCGTAGCTGCTCACATGATAAAGGAAAACACCACCAATCAGACGAGAGATAACGCTGTAGCCAACAAGGAGAAATAGCACAAATTCAAAAAGATTCGTTTTCTTTGGATCCTCGTGTCCTTGCAGCGTAGCAGCCAACAAGTCTCCAAATTTGTAAAAATATAAACACAGAAAAATAAAGACATAATTGTGATCAAAATGGAACAAAATGTGTTTCGTTTCGAAAATTCCACATATTAAATTAAAAGTACAAACCCTTTGTTCTCTTTGTGTTTTTCTTTCTCCCTTCAGTCTCAAACAAAAAAACAATGGCAAATTTTTTAAGTGCAAGTGATTATATGAACAGTACAACTGGCTTTAAGTTCAACGCGTCAACAGTTCTGCACAACAGTGAATTTTTGGAGATGGCAGCATTAAAAAATTTGCGAATTCCACTAACCCAATACTGTGTTTGGCCAAATAGAAGCTCAGTTTCAAGTGCATCGGATAACATCGGAAAACAGCACATACAACTTTATCATCGCTTCTTTGGTACCGGGGATATTAAATAAAGTCGAACATTTTGTGCAAAACCCACCAACAACAGATAAATACCCGACTTTTAAAAACCACCTGATAAACAGATTTTTAGAGTCCAATGACAAACAGCTGAATAGGATGATGACGATACTTGAGCTTGGTGACAAACGCCCTTCGAGCCTGTTAAGGGAATGCGACAACTGGCTGGATAATGTACCTGACGACATGCTGGGAAAATTGCGAAATCCGCATTTTCCAACTTGACAGAGATCGTCAAACACCTGTCAGCAAGTGAAGCCAGAAGACTGTCCTGAGGTCAATCACGGAGCAGGTCAAAGACACCAAAGACCACTTCGCAGGAGCGCCGTTCACCTCTGTGCTTCTTTCACAGAAAGTTTGGTGGGAAAGCTCAAAACTGCCAAAAGCCAATGCAGTCTCAAGTCAAAAAACGCGTGAGCCTGTTTTTACCAAAGGCGGGTAGCATCAGTTTAAAGTCCGACAAGGAATGCCGGACTGAACGGCGTCGACGCCTCACTGGCGAAAAAACTAAAGCATGCCAAGGCAGAGTTCGCGGAGTTTCTAGCAGTCCGTGGGCAAGTTCCATTCATCTGGTGGAGAAGAAAACTGGTGGTTGGAAATTCTGTGGTAACTATCGACGCCTTATCTTTGTGGCACAGCCCAATAGTTACCCGATTCCACACATTATGGACTTTACGGAACAACTTCACTTTTCCATCATCGATCTCGACAAGGCATACTTTCAGATACCAATAAAACCAGACGACATCGTTTGGTAACGACGCCGTTTGGATTATACGAGTTCGTCGTACTGCCATCCGGATTCAAAAATGCGACTCAGACTTTCCGAAGGCATATGGACATGGTGCTACGTGGGCTGGACTTCCTATTTTGCAACGTCGACGACATATTCATCACTTACTACTCTGATGAAGGACGTCGTGAGAATGTCTGACAAGTCCTGGAACGTCTCCACCATCACGGCCTCATCATCAACATCAAGAAATGTATCTTTGGGAAGTTTAAGGTAACCTTGGACATACCAACAACCACCTGAAACCAGAGTTGATGCAATTATCAAGTACCCAAAGTCAACAACAATTACGGAACTTCGTCGTTTCCTTGGAATAGTTAAAGACTACCGTCGGTACACTCCGCAGTGTGCCCACATTCAGGCACCTTTGAATGGGCTCAACACCGATTCCAGGAAGAACGACAAACGTCCCGTTCCGTGGTCTCCTCTGGCGGAAAAAGCTTTCCAATCGTGTAAGTATAGCATGAAACGTGCTACGCTACTGCATCACTTGGACTCGAAAGCTGAATTTCACCTGACGACAGATGCCTCGGACATCGCTATTGGTGCTCAATTGGAGCAGCTGAAGAACAATCAACTCCAGCCAATTGGTTTGTTTTCGTCGAAATTTTCTCGTGCACAAACACGCTACAGCACGTATGATTGAGAGTTGCGTGCAGATAACAAGCTTCTTGTCTATGCATTCCAGCAACATTCGGACAAGACACCACAGCGACGGCTACGGCAAATGGACTACATCTCTACATCGCTCAGGTAAATGAAAGGTTCACATAATACAGTGGCTGACGCTTTCTGGCGCATAAACGCTCAGCCTACCGGACAAGTTCGCCATGAGAGAACTTCACCTGCCCCACTCCTAGACTAAGAGCTGCGAAAGATTTTAAGGAGGGACGACTCCTCACTCGGATTGAAAAAACTTTGCATCGAGCCGGGAGTCAAAAAGACATATAATTGTGAACAAAACGAAACAAAGTGTATTTCATTGGTAAACAAACGCCAAAAATATACGTCGAGAATCAACCAACATTAAGGTCACCTATTGCACATCCTGCGCCCTATACTTAACTGTTCGATGCCACATCTATGTGGTTCAAATTTTATTTGTATATTAAAAAGCTCCTGATATCATTCACGTGCCATTATTGTGCCTATATGCCTATGTGTAAGTTTTTATCTTATGAAGAGGAAATAGTAACATATATATATACCGGTATGAAATGAGCGTCAAGATACATATGTCTCGATAGGGAACATTTGTTGTGAACGAGCCCCTATTTTTTTTGTTTGTTTGCTATGACATCTGTGAAAAATATTTAGTATACATCAAGTCATTGATCAGACAACATCATATTTTTTCATCGTGTTAAATATGTCGAATTTTGTACCAGAAAGGAAAGCATTAATTTTTTGTTTTCATTTGAAGAAAAGTGCAGCAGAGTCGCATCGAATGCTTGTCGAGGCATATGGTGATCATGCTCTATCAGAAACAACATGCAAAAGATGGTTTTAACGGTTCAGAAATAATGATTTTGATGTGAGAAATGAAGAACGTGGAAGACCACCAAAAAAGTTTGAAGACACCGAATTGCAAACGATATTCGATGGAGATGACACTTTGTGTCAAAAGAAAATGACAGCAATGTTAAATGTTTCACAACAAACAATTTCTGACCGTTTAAAAGCTACGAGAAAGATCCAAAAGTGTGGAAAATGGGTGCCACATGAATTGAATGAAAGATAGATGGAAAACCGGAAAAACACTTGTGAAATTTTGCTTCAAAGACACTAAAGAAAATCGTTCTTGCATCGCGATGAAAAATGGATTTATTTTAAGAATCCTAACCGGATAAAATCATGGGTTAATCTGGAACAACCATTAACATCGACCAGCAAGAAGACATTGCTCTGTGTTTGGTGGGACAAGAAGGGTGTGCTGTACCACGAGCTCTAGTGAAACCGTTAATACTAATCGCTACCGACAACAAATGATCAATTTGAACTATGCATTGATCGAGAAACGACCAGAATGGGCCAGAAGACACGGCAAGGTAATTTTGCTCCATGACAATGCACCTGCACACAAAGCAGAACCGGTTCAGGATACAATCAAAACACTTGGCTGGGAGCAGCTACCCCACCCGCCGTATTCACCAGACTTGGCTCCTTCCGACTACCATTTGTTTTCATCGATGGGACACGCATTGGCTGAGCAGCACTTTGATTCCTACGAGGAGGTCGAAAATTGGTAGTCTGATTGGTTTACTTTAAAAGACGAACAATTTTATTGGCCTGGTATTCACAAATTGCCAGAAAGGTATTCAAAATGTGTAGAAAAAAATTAATAATAGTGTTTCATTTTCTCAAAAAAAACATTTCATACCTTTATACCGGTCGATCGATGTTCATCACAATTGGTAACAAGGATGTTCTAAAGGCATAGGGACAATTCTTAATTCCTTCGGAGATTTATACGTTTTTCGTTCCGTTGGGTTGGCATAATATAATTATTGATAAGGTAAAACTATCTCTTCAAGTGTTGTGGAAACTAAATTTCTATTAGAACGAAAAAATTGCCAATCGACATCCTCTTACAGCAGGGTAAATTCCGAAAATACATGATTTTTCAGATGATAGCCAGCGAGCCTATGAAGCATTATGTGGTAGCGATACCATGACTACTGCTTTACACTTTGCTGAAGTGCTGAATGGGATCTCGTTATCAATGAAAAAGGTGAAATCTATACAAATTGTTGGTCTGACTCTAGGACGTTTCTGGTATGGGTAGCATCTGAACCCATATTCTTCTTGATTCTAGTGCACATCATCGCGGACGTGTTTTATTAAGCTTCTCTGCCGCTACTATCATTTCTTTGCTCAACAGGTTATAGGCTTCATTAATTAGCAAAATATATTAGAAACGCGCGTTTTACTTTAGTCGCGTCGTTCAAATAATTTTTTTTTTTTACTGATTGTCAATAGTTTGTGAGACTTTTGTGGATCCGAAAGAGTGTTATTTTTTCACTCCCTTTTAAAAAACTCACAGGCCTTGAGAACTTTCATGTTTGGAAGCTGTATGCAAAATCCTATTTAGTTATTAAAGGTTGCTGAAAAGTAGTTTGTGAACGTTTACATGAAAGTTCGTCGCAAAAAGAAATTGACCTTGATGAACGCGCACTAGCTGAAATTACGCTAAGTATTGAGTCGTAAAATTTCGGTCACATGGCAATGACGAAAACTGCAATGTTATTTATTTATACGGACTAACAAAGAAATATGAGCTTACAATGTTAGTACTCATTTTTTAGAGCACAAGCAATAAACACTCTCGGCTCGATACTTGAAAGAAATTGATGGAACATTTATAAAATGAAATTGTAATTCGATATTATTCCTTGTAGGGTTTCCATTGATATGGACTAAGATGTGTTTCTAATACTACTGAGCAACTGGAACATGTTGAGGGATTTTCTTTAGTTAGAAGGTGCTTATGCGTTAGGGGAGAATTGTATTGAATAGGTATGTGGGGACTTTAGCGACAGAATTAGCCGCTTGTCTGCGACTTCATTCCCCTTGTATAAAATGTTTACACACGCAATTATGAAAAATAGATTAAAGTTCGTCGGATTAACTTTATTTAGATAAAATACATAAGGGATGAAAACACAAACAATTTTATAGTGTTAGCACGACCACTCGTGATGCCAGTCCAAAGATAAACAAAAAAGGAAGGCTCCAGAGCCTGTCAAAAGAGAAGAGAAAGGAACACTAATAATATTTCGGCCAAATTGCCACAACACCGCGGTCGCATTTATGTACAATAATTTTGTACATTTACTCTCCGGCTGAGCCGGTAGGCTCAGGAGAATTGCCAAGTAGCCTGCACACCTTTTGTGCCGGACGGTGGTTGTGCTTCAGTTTTCCGCCAATGCCTTCAGTCTCTATGCGATATTCCACAGTGACGTTCCGCACCAGACCGTCGCTCCCCGGGTGTACGTTTATGATGCGTCCAAGTCGCCATTTGGTTGGTGGCAGATTCTCGTGCCGAAGGACGACGATGTCACCCACCTGAAGATTCTCAGCCGGTCGCCCCCATCTTGAGAGCTGTTGCAACGAAGCTAAGTATTCATCGTGCCACCGATGCCGAAACGATTGATGCATCTGTCGTAAGAGTTGCCAGTGTTGAAGTCGGTTTGTAGGTACATCCGGGATAGTAGGTTCAGGTAATGACACAAGTGAACGGCCGACCAAAAAATCAGCTTGGGAGAGCGCCAAGCGGTCGTCCGTACCATCGTAGACTGGAACCAATGGGCGCGAATTTAAGAAGGCCTCGATTCGCACTAGCCGTAGGTCGTAGGATAGCGTGTGTCCACCAACTACACGCAGCAAATGTCTCGTTGCCGATTTCACTCCTGCTTCCCATAAGATGAAATGCCATCGTGTCTTCTGGTTCGCCAACTGCTGTTGATTGTGTTCACTGTGCCATTCTGCCATGTCTGCCTTTAAGAGTTTGGTTACCTTCAGCAATTGGGTGCCATTGTCGCTGTAGAGCACACGGGCCATGACGACCAGTGAATCTCAAGAAGACGTTGACAATGCCTTGGCTGATAGGTCTTCAGCGAATTCGATGTGTACAGCCTTGGTTGCCATGCAGATAAAAATTACCACGTACGGTTTCTTCGTTGTGCGAGTGCGTTGTGCCCCAATCCGTGTGTTGAAAGGTCCACAATAGTCCACGCCCGATGATAAGAAAGGGGGAGATGCTACGACCCACGCGGTCGGTAACCATGTCATCTGCTGCTTAGCCATTTGCTGAGAGTGTCGGCGACATGTGACGCACTCATATAAACATCGCTTGACGAGCGCACGGCCACTGATGATCCAATATAGTTGTCGGATGGTATGTAGCATGAGTGCCATCTGAGCATGCGCATTGATGCGATGAATATCTCGTACTCCTTGACGAGTCGGGACAGTGTACTCCTTGGCCATGGTGATTGGATGCAGTTGTTCCGGAGTTAGCTCAGCATGTCTAAGTCGACCACTGACTCGCAATATGTCATCCGAATCCAGATATGGTGCCAGAGATGCAAGTTTGCTTGTAGCTGCAACATGTCGAAAACTCTTTAGTAACTGAATTTTATTGCCAAAGTACCTGTCTTGTTCTGCTAGAAGATGCCACTTCAAAGCGCAATCCACCAATAGTTGATGCCAAAACTGTCGTCGCTTGGGATTGCTACGAAGTAAATATGCAGTAGTTCGTAACAGCCTGCCAATAGTAGAGAAGCGCTCGACCAAGTCGATGGTGATGACTTTACCGCCACAGTTGAATCGTGTCTTTAATATCCGTCGCCATGTTGTTTCGCTTTAGTTCAGACGGGCCATGCCACCATAATGCGTGACTGACTAATGATGCAGCCAAAACTCCGCGACTCGCATAGTCTGCTGGATTGTGATGAGTGCGGACATGTCGCCAGTCTTCCTCCTTGGTGTGTTGCTGAATAAAGCCAATTCAGTTTACAGCATATGGTTTAAACGTCGCTGGTGATTTGCGTAGCCAGTGAAGGACGATGGTAGAATCGTTCCTTAGTGTACATGGTGCATGCAACAAGTCCAAAGCATGTTTTACACTACCAACCGTCTGTGCCAATAGTCGAGCTGCACACAACTCCATCAATCAATGGACTGCCATTTGCATAAACGAAAGTGACCTTGCTGCAATACCCTGTCGATATCATTTGCCAATTCAATCGCCTGGTCTGTAGTTTCTACATTCACCAAATAATCTTCGACGTAAGAGTCTTTCAGAATGCTCGTAGGGGCAGTTGTTGCTCGGCGACCGTCAGCCAATAAGTAGCAATTATTGTGGGCACATTGTTTAATCGCTCAGATTGCATTGTACGGACCAGAAGCCATGCCATACGTAACAGTGGTCAGTTGGAAGGTGCGAATTGGTTGATCAGCTGTTTCACGCCAAAGGATCTGCTGGTGACGTTCATCGACTTGAACCTGTGTGAACATTTTCTCCACATCTGCTGAGAGAGCCACTGCAAAGCGTCGAGATCGGAAGATGATTGTGAACAGCTGTTCCTGTATGAGCGGTCCACTCAATTGTGTCTCATTCAGGGAAAACCCATTTGATGCCTTCGCCGATGCGTTAAATACAACCCGAAATTTTGACAGCACAGCATGATTTGGAATCAGATAGCGTTGTGATGGTTTATGAGGCAAATCGGAGACATCCTTCCTATGACCCAGAGCGATGTATTCCTGAATGAAAGCCAAGTATTTTGTCTTCAGCTCCGGATTGTGCGGAGTGTGTGTGTGTAAATTCTCACAGAATTCATCATCGCCATTCGTATTCGGCTTGCCGTCGTTATCAATGTCGCCATGAATCGTTAGCAATGGGCGATTAGATGATGCCAGTGGAGTGTTGATTGTAGCTGGTCCAAAGACCACTCAGCCAAACGTAGTTGATTGTGCAAAGGGTTAATTTGAAGAACCTCGTACGATGCCTTCTTGGACGATCTGACCCCATACGTCAGCGCCAAGCAGGGCATCGATTGGACCCGGTTTGCCAAAAGACGGATCTGCCAAAGCCAAAGTGCGCAAATGTTGCCAGTAAGACGACGCAATATCTGCTACTAGTGTCGGTGTTGTAATTGTAGTCAACAAATAGAAATTAACATCAATGCCAAATGTGCCATCGCATGACGCAAAGGTATTGTAATACGAACATGTGTGTGTGTTTTGGTAGACCTGACTGCCTGTGTCGCAAATGATCCGGCACCGGTGTGTATCCTCTTAGCCATCTTTGATATGAACAATTGCAGTCGCTGTGGATAGTAGTCAGCCTGTGTAATTCCTTGGTGGTTGATTTGAGGATGCTGCAAGCGGTTGAGCTGCAGTTGATGTCGGCTTGTTTTGGCTGCCTTGGCAATTTCGACAGTTGCCTCCTGAGCATGCCTTGGTTGAATGTCCCGGTCTCAAGCAGTTGAAGCAAAGATTGGATGCACGTAATTTGTTAAACCTTTCAGCCACAGGCAGGGCCAACAGCTTTGGGCAACTGCTGATGCGATGAATCTTAGATTCACAAACCTCGCAATTGCCAGGTGTAGTTGCAGCTAAGGTTGTCTTCAGCAAACGCGATGCACGATTTGGAGGATTTTGATTTACCTTTGTGTAAGATCTGTTATGCAGGTCCACAGCATTCCATCTTAACACATCCGACGCCAGACTGTGAGCTTGTTTCTCGACATATGTTAACAGGTCCTTGAGCTTAGGAATCTCGTTCGAAGTTCAACTCATCCCCCAGGCCTGTTGAGTCACTATAGGGATCTTCGATGTATTAATGGGAACTTCCAGCGCATCCCAGCTTTCGACGGGTAACTTTATTACAGCAAGTGCACGAAAAGATTCCCTTACGGTGTCTACCACGGCAAGCAACGATGAGGTGGTCTCAACAGTTTGTGGTTGGAGACCAATGAACCGAGAAACATGAATCTCCGCCAACTGCTTGGGACTATCGTAACGCGTCTTTAGTGCCTTCCAAACCTCCTCATATCCGCCAGTGTACATGTTGCCAACCAGTGCCACGGCGGCGCCTTGAACTGCCTCACGCAGTTTGCCAAGATTACATGCTTCAAGAAAGTCCTGCGTATGAACTAGCATCTCAAAGGTGTCTTTGAACGCAAGCCAATTCTGGAGTGTGCCATCAAACATATGAAATGCCATTTTATCTAGTTTTAAATCCATTGTTGTGGACTGAGCGGACTGTTGAGATATCACTTCTTCAATGGTGTCCGTATTCCGCTTCGCCTGTGAAGTCGAAAGCGCGCAATGCAGCTTAGCCAGTGTGGTGTTATAATGTTCCTCCACATCAACCCATATCTTGGTGTGAATTTCGATCTCGGTCGGTTGTGCCACTGACAAAAGTGTATCATGAACGGCCACGAACCGATCAAAATGCATGCGGAGCGAATCAACTATTTGTTGAAGGCCAAATTCGTTATCCGAGAAGTCATTCTTCGCAATTTTTGTTGTAATGCGCCTGATTGCGGTAACTGAGGTTGTACGTCGATTAAGATCCGCCATAGTTGCAGGAGACACAAATGTACCAGTCGATTTTGCGGATTTAGTAGAAAAAATCTCTGACTCACCCACAAACGCCAACTCCAAATAATCCGAGTCTTCGTCAGACATCCACAATCTTGAGATGCGATCGTAACAGGAACCGTAAACCTAGTTGCAATGTAAAATGCAGTTGCCAAATTCGATGTGCAAGGTAACTGTTTATTGTTCGAGAATAATTTTTCACAGATTTTATACTGTTAGCACGACCACTCGTGATGCCAGTCTCCATGAATTGCAAAAGATAAACAAAAAAAGGAAGGCTCCAGAGCCTGTCAAAAGAGAAGAGAAAGGAACACTAATAATATTTCGGTGCTGCCAAATTGTCACAATGCCGCGTTCACATTTATGTACGATAACCTTGTACACCCCTTGATAATTTTTGTTTGATTTTATGCTGATATCTCTAAGTGCTATTACAGCAGGAGAGTTGTAGTTTAGATTCATAGCAGCTTGAACAATCGAAAGAGTGCACACAACCCAGTATCCTGTTGTTTTGAAGGAGTATTTTAAAGCTTCAAATGCCGCTTGGGTTTCCGCTGAAAATAAGGACGCCGGTTCAAGAAGACCTTGTCTTATGAGCGTATCACTTTGGGTTGTTACAGCAAGGCTTGTATTATAATTGGTTTTTGAGCCGTTTGAGAATATTAACTTCCAGTTTCTTGCCTTTAGGTTGTTTGCAATGGCATTAAATTCAGTTTGGTATATATATCCTGGAGTATAACATTTTTGATGTCTAGGTAGATTTATTGAAATTGGATACGTTCTTACATTTATTTGAAGAGAGATATTTCATAACATTTGGTCTTGAAGAAATTTTTTTTTTTAATTCCACGGCATGGACTTTTTCAGTAAAATTTATTCTTAAAAGTTAATCCAAATATACATAATTTTTCAACGGATTGTATCTCAACATTGCGATAAATAAGTTTAAAGTTCTTACATAATTTTTTTCTACAAATATAAAATGCTTTACACTTTTGAACAGACAATTTTTTACAAGAAAAAGTTGAACAGTCTTCAAAATCTTTTAATAAACTTAAAAAAGTGGTTTTGCAAGTATCTTCGTCTTTTTCTTACACGGAATATTAACATTATCAGCATATATTCAATGATCAAGAAATTTATATTTCATGATAATCCTGCCAATTTCATTAAACGCTATTGAAAAAAATATTACAGATAAAATTGTGAGGGTGGAAATTTTGGGAGAACACATTTTTGACTTTAACACAATTTTTTCTGTTAGAAAGGTAAGCTCTGATATAAACAAATGTTTTTGGACCTACACCCCATGCTTTCAACTTTATTAAAACAAGATGAATTCCTTTTCTATTAAACGATTTCTCGAAGTCGAGTGATAAAATAGAAACGTGATTTTTAGCTGAGATGGCGGTAGAAATATAGCTGCCAATGTACAGTAAAGCATCTACGCAACCTCTTGGTTTTCTGAAATAAATTTCTTGGTTTCTGTGTACCAGAGGAGTAGTTTTGAAAATATTTTTTCCACGCCTTTTGAGACACATGGTAACAATGAACTTTATTAATATTTTTATTGCATTTTGGGATGGAGATAATAGCCGCTGTTTTCCAATATTGAGGTATTGTACTGGTATCGAAAATTCTTACAAGGACTAATTTTGATTGCTTTGGCAGGTTTCTAAACATTGAATATTAAACTCTGTCCCTACCTGGTGTCTTTCCTCAGAGTTTGCTGAGGCAAGATTCTAGTTCCGAAAGTGTGATGGGTTGCTCAATATGATCAGATACAGGATTTTTAGCCGAAAGGGAAAAAATTTTGAAAATTTCGACTTTTTTGAATTTAAGATTCTATTTATTGAGAAACAGCTGAGCCACTAAGTAGTTTAATTTTCTTCTAAATATTTGTTGCAGAAGAACTAGGGTTGATCGATGATGTTAGGTCATTTAAGCTTTTAGATTTATTGATTTTGAGAATTCTCTTGTTGTTGTGGAATTTTTTTCCAGGCCTAACTTTTTCATCTCTTAGATTGTCTAGCTCTGTATTCCACCATGGGATTGTATGGTTAGCGGCTTTCCGGATATATTTTTAAAAATGGCAGAAATTTTGTTGATACTTTTGTTGGTCTCAAAGTTTATTGGGATGTCTATCGTAGATTTCATAAATTCAGACCAGTTTGACCGATCACTTTTAAATTTAAATATGACGGAGAAAGCATTTTTAGTGTTAAAAATTCTATCTCGAATGAGGGAAGTTAAAATGGGGAAATGATCGCTATTGTTCCACATTTCTCCAATGGATTTTTGGGTACAAGTCAGGGCAGCAGCAAGTAATATAATCATGCGTAAAAATTCTGCGCGTGGAAAAGTGGGTTTGAGATCCGTCATTTAACAAAAGTAGGTTTGAATTTGTTTGTTTTTCATTCGCGCGATGGTTTGCTCTGGTGTAAGATACAGACCGCTATATGTGAATTTTAATTTAAATTTTACCTCAAGTGTTAACACTTTGAGGTTGGAATTAATTGTAATCAGCTTATGTAGAATATTTTTCCGTATCATTGAACCAATTCCTTGCTTGGAGTATATGTTTATGGGAAGATTAAAAAAATACCCTTCGAAAGCTTTTGGGATAATAGTGGCAAAATTGGGGGAACAGTGCGTTTCTTAGTGATTTATAATTAATGGCCTGTATCTAGCAATCAAAATCTTTAGCTCATCATGATTTATATTCCATTGCAAAATTACAAGAACTTGATTTTTACAACTAGTGCTCCACGTGCTTCCATTGTCTGGCGACAATAAAAGTTAAGAAGAAGTTTGGTGTGTTCAAATTAAGTATGGTGATAGATTATTATATCGTGTAATATTTGTGGGTGGTAGATGTGAAATGTTAAGCTCCACCGAGTAGAAGCTGAACCGCTCGAACTCCAGTAGGAGCCCGGACGATCCAACATCTGATCAACGAAGTCGTTGGTATTGAGGTAGTAATGTTTTGTATTATGTGCTGTTATCATCATCCATTGGAACAAAGTATTCGTTGTTATTCGCAGTCGGTCTTCGGTTGATATCAATCATCTTGGTGAATTTGTACACCTCAGTCACTTTTTGTGTTTGCATTTCCGACTTATTTTTTCTTCCGGGACATTTATCAAACATGGGGGGTATACAATACCTTTCGCAGAGTTCAGTTGGTTATGAAGAGTTTTTCTAACAGGGCAGAGGTTGGATAAGTTTTTTTCTGCAATGAATAAGCAACAGATTGATTTTTCGTCAGGATCAAAATTTGTCCCTCTCTTAGCTGAAAAATCTGCTCATATTCGGTGCTAATGGTATCAATGGCTTTCCTTAAAGTAAAAATGCTTACTGAAGAAATTGGTTTGGATTCAGATTCAGGGGCGTTTACGATGAACCGTGGGTTTTTATTTTTAGTAGTAATAGGGAGTTCAGGGAATACATCAAAAGAATGTAAGGCTTTATTTGTTTTGCACGAGGTTCGGTAAGCACGACTTCGGAAAGCGTGCTAAACCTGTTTCCGGCCTTTTTTTTCTGCCCTGAGGCCATTTTGGAAAGAGAGATTAATACGCGCGAGGGTTACAGAGAATTCACTCAATGAAGGAGTGAAAGAGTTAGAAAAAATATTAAAATATTTTTTATAAAGGGAAACCGTTAGCAAAGAGTTGTTGCTTATTCCCACACAGTAGAAAGCCGTCGAATAAGTTTGACATTTATGAGGTTATACGTACTCAGAACGTTTTGACATACGAGCGCTATTTGCGTTGTTAACAGTAACTTAAAAGATTCATCTCGCCCAAAAAATGAAATTAAATCGTGAAAATTTTCGTGCGATTATTTTTTACAACTTTCTATGTGGATTAACTCAGCAACATTGCATCGATGAACTAAATTCAATTTTTGGCTATAAAGCTCCATCAAGGACCAGTGTTTATCGATGGTATGGTGAATTCAACAGAGGTTGTACTTTACTCCAAAGCGAATTTCAATTTTCGAATTCAGTTGTTGTTCTGGAAACCATTGATGCCGTGCGCCAACTAATATTGCAAGATCGTCATGTGACCTATCGTGAGATTGACCTATCGTTTGTAGGGTTTGTGTGGGAGGCAAATAAAAGACGAGATGATGTTCTTTCTGCGAGCGCTTTATTACAACTGAAACTATGCTAACACATTTTGACAAGCGGTAATGATTTCTTATTTCTAAACATCGGTAACATGGTGTGATCCTTCTTTGTGGAAAGTTCATTACGTTATTTCTAATGATGCATTATGTACTATGCAAATATATACATATGCGGATCTAGGGGTAAACATTTTAAATTGGTTTATAAAATATGTTTGTATGAATACTACATCCCCTAAACGTTAGATCCCACACAATTTGTCGACCGCTCAAAAAAAGGCTTGGTCGAATAAAATGCTTCTAAAATACGATCGCGGTGCTTCGAAACACGTCTATAACATCGTGACAGGTGGTGAATAGTGGATTTACGCGTACGAGCCCGAAAATAAACAGCAGTCGACTGTATGGGTGTTTCAAATTGAGCCAAATCCAACAAAAGTTGCAAATGATTGTTTTTTCGGAAAAACTGGATATGTCGCAACCGTACCACTAGAAGAAGGCAGAAGAGTCAACTCTGAGTGGTACACAACCATTTGTTTGCCAGTTGTCTTCCAAGAAATCAGGAAAATCAACCGCTGAGGACAGATCACTCTTCACCACGACAATGCAAGCTCTCACACATCGGCTCAAACAACTGCATTTTTGAGCACTCAAAATATCGATTTGATGAGTCATCCTGAGTATAGTCCTGACTTGGCACTGAATGACTTCTTATTATTCCCGTACGTAAAAAATAAAATGAGAAGTCAACGTTTTTCGACATCTGAAGAAGCGGTTGATGCGTTCAGTATGCATGTTTTGGATATACCTCAATCAGGGTGGAAAAAGTATTTTGACAGTTGGTTCAAACGCATGCAAAATTGTATAGATCTCAACGGGGAATGTTTTTAAAAACGATAAAGCTATTTTCGATGATTAGTGTTTGTTTTTTTTCTCTAATCCCGACATGTAAAAGGCAACCCTCGTAAAACAAATAAAACTACCAAAGATGCAATCGTGAAAAATGTAGAGCATGTTCTTGGTTTTTAAAAAGGAGTGAAAAAGCAATGAGTGTTGTAAATAGCTTTGGCATTATCCTTAGGTCATATTTGCATTACAAATTTGGACAAAGTATCAAAGGAACTAAGTTAATGTGTTGTATGTATAAAGGGCAGGCAAACGCGAACATCGTTTAGTGAATGTCGCAGTCGTGCTAAAGAACTTTTAGAATTTATTCACAACTATGTTATGGGGCAATTGCGTATAAAATCTTTCTTAGTTCAGTTGAGAGACTAAAAACACTCAACATAAATACACCTGTTGATGCTTACGTAAACGAAGAAGACATCTCGTTTTTTATAAATAATCTGGCAATTAGAAAGTCTGGAGGATTAGATCATGTAAGAAACATTTATCTTAAGGAACTTCCAAAAAAGGGGATCAAAATGATGGTGTATGTTATAAACTCCTTCATAGAAACCAAAACAGAGGTAATTCAAAACAACATAACTAATAACAATTCTGTTTTGTCGCCGGTAGTTGATCCAATGGCCGCCGTGGCATAGTGGGTAGAATGCGATACTCACACACTGAAGGTCCAGGTTTGATTCCTTGCTAAACACCTCGAATACGGCACTCCCTCTTTCGAGCTTCTGACAACTCTCAAAGAGTAATAATTGTCCAAGAAAAAGCTTCTCAAACTTCGCCGTTCGGTGGGTAAATCTCTCTTAAAAAGAGGAAAAATACAGGAACGTATCTAAACCATCAGTAAGAAATGTCGAATTCACTTTTTCACTACAGAAAATAAAAACAACAACAAAATTTTGGACACATACACAGAAATAATGGGCCAATGATAACGTTAGTCTGTACGCACACCAATTAATTTGACAGAAAACCAACAACCCAACCACAAAAATGTCTTGTGTTAAAATGAGCAGGGCGGGGGAAATATTTTAATTTCTCGAGAAAGCACTCATTTGACGTAAAACCCATTTTTTCGGTATATGGGAACGGACATTGTGTTGGTTTGTGTTGTTTTGTACTGTTATGTGTTGTTTCTTCGAGTACAGAAACGCACCTACTATCTCGCCCTGATGCTCATTTGTGGAAAGTCACAATGGCAGCGGGAATCGATGCGCTGAATGCAAGCAAGACTTGTTCATTAATGACACTACCTCCTGGAAAGAAACCGAAAAATTTGGGGTGGATCTGTAAAATCAAAAAGAACAGGATTGCTCGCACAAGGCAAGACTAGTTGTTAAGCGTTACAACCAACTACGAACAAACTTTCGCACCTGTAGTCCGGTATACTTCGATTCGATACTTATATACTTACCCATCCGTATAGTATGACCTCCAAATCTATTAAATGGACGCAGTTACCACTTCCTTGAATGGTGATTTGGAGGAAGTGATTTATATGAATCAACCAGAATGATATATCGACAACTCGCGAAGAGTAAGCAGATTAAAGAAATCACTGTACCGTTTGAAGTAATCGAGTAGGGTTTGGATCGAAAAACTGAAAAAACAAAACCCCCGGCCTGACACGTAGTGAGGTTATATATCATCATATTTTCGAATCAACGTTTTTACTCATTGCAATATTCCTCGATTATGCTCTAATTTTTTCGAATGATTCAAACCAGGAAGATCATTTGAAAAGTAAACTGTAGACAAGCTTGTAAATAATAGATATAGGTCTTGCAACGTCTATTTTGGGAATCCGTATAATATGAATTGAACAAAAAGGTTTTCTTAAAATCGACCAATCTCTATACACTCTTGATATTTTGCAACCTGGGCCAGCGACATTGATGACCGGCGGTCAACCACTAGCTATATCTTTATGTTCCAGGGCGATTCAATTTCATGGGACATCAAGCGCCAAGAAACAATTGCATTGCCCACTACGGAGTCTGAGTTGATTTCAATGGTAGCCGATTAAAACGTCTGGAGAAAGAGTTAATTTCCAACGCTCCAAAGTCAATAGTTATGAATTGCGATAACAAATTTTGAAATAGTAACACATACTCTCAGCGCAAAAAGCACATAGATATAAAAGATAAATTTGTACGAGAAAAATTAAGTATTCATTTGGTTAAACTGAACCAACTTACTTCTTTTTTTCAAGAATCCAACTTGGAGACGATCTTCTGGGAAATAAAGCCGTCGCCGATGATGGAAACAACTAAATTCATATTTCTAAGGGTGAACTTCAGGGTATTTTTAACTCACTGAACAAGAAGAAGTTAGGAAGTCGATGGGACACAGGATATTGTTCTGCGCCATCTGCCTTCTGAGGCGGTGTTTAACAATGTTTTGAGTAATGCATATTACCTGGCATAGTGAAACACAGCTGTGGTACATCCAGGATGAAACAGGAAAGTGATGCCTCCATACTGGCAAATCTCCAGTCCGTAAGTAAACTAGTTATAAGTATTTTCCTAGAAAAGGGGCATCACTCCAAATGAATTAAATAAATATATGCTACAAAATCAAATCATTGCAATTATTGTATGCTTTACTATAAGGCTGCAGACTAGGGGTGGGTTACGGATCTTTATAAGCAGGATTTATCGTAGCACTTCAACTTTTCATCTTCACAGTTTCACAGTTTTAGGAACTAAAGAATATATTGTCAAGTAGAAGCAATGATATATAAATTTCTTGCGGAATACCGACTCTCTCTCGGACATAGGTAATAGCGACTGATGTACCTGGTACTCTATTGTTCTTTTAAACAGCTCCTGACTGTAGTAACGTTTTCGTACAAATGTTTAAGGTTCCCTCGTAAAGCCACGTCCTCAATACTTGGACACGGCATCACAGCGACGGTTGCGGCAGCAAGATAATATTTAATTTGAGCGTCATCTCAGACTACTACACAAGTTCGACGTGTGGGAACTACAAGTTCATCTGTCCCAATTTTTTTGTAGACGGTGAAATGTAATTCCAGCGTATTCCCAACTTGCAAAGGCAACAAGTAATATAATAAACCGAGAGAAGCTGAAAAAAAATATGCTGGTTAATGTAGTATACATTTCTTTTTTTCAAACTGGATAAGATATTAATTTAGCGGAGAAGACTGACAGTGAGTACAAGTTTTCAACTTCACATTTAGCTCTAATTATACTGTTTTAGAATGATAACAGACAAACTTTCTAAATAATATTACAGCGGACTGACTTTTCATTGAACAAATTTAATCACTGAGTATATGATAACAAAATGAGTAAATGTTGATTCAAAGAGTAAAATATATTTGGCTGGGGCACGTCGCGGAGAACTGCAATTTAGCCACAAGAAAGGTGACTGTCCATTAGGGACGGTAGAAGTTGAAGATAAGACGCTCCTCAAATGCGTACTCTGCGGAGGAAATGGACAAACTGCAAACTATTTGGGGAGTCCACGAATTAAAGAACTCCGACAGAGAGTACAAGAAGCAAGGAACGACAGAAAGGTAGCAGCAAGGCCAGCAGTCCGTGCTATGGCTACCACCGTTACGCCTGGTATCTCCTACACCCAAATGGTGTCAGACAGACAACCGGCACAGCGGCAAGCCCACAATCCTGATGTACTGATGGTAAGCGAAACTAAACTAAACCTCAATCGCAGGTACAAAAATTACCATATTATAAGAAGAGACCGGCTCTAATCCACTCGAGGTGGCGGGGTCGCACTCTTGATTAAAAGTAACATTTACCATAAGGTTACATGAGGTTGTCAAATATCTCCCATTTTCTTTTTTTCCTCTTCATTCAATGCTTCAAAAAATGTGCTACAGTGATCGGATTTAGTTCAAATATGCGCCGTTTTGTTCGAAAATCTTTTTTAATCTAGACGGCACCTTCATAAAACCCTACTCGTAGAAGCCCCCCTCCTTATTTGCGAAGAACTCGGACAGCCACTTTTTCACAAGCCTCTTTTGAGTTCAACTTCACAACACCAAGGGCGTTCGCCATGGACAGGAATAGATGGTAATCACTTGGCGCTATGTCCGGGCTATATGATTTATGCGATGAAACCTCCCATCCGAGCTCCCGTAGCTTCTGACGAGCCATCAACGAAGTGTGTGGTTTGGCGTTGTCCTGGTGGAACACTACACTTTTCTTGTTGGTCAATTCTGGACGCTTCTGGTCGATCGCTTGCTTCAAGCGGTCCAGTTGTTCGCAGTAGATGGTAGAATTAAGCGTCTGGCCATATGGGAGCATCTCATAGTGGATGATTCCCTTCCAATCCCACCAAACACACAGCAAAACCTTCCTGGCCGTCAATCCCGTATTGGGCACTGTTTGGGACGATTAACCGGCCTTCAGCCACGACCGTTTTTACTTGATGTTGTCGTATGTGAACATTTTTCGTTGCCAGTCACCATCCGCTTCAAAAATGGGTCGAGTTCATTCCGTTTCAGCATATCGCAGGCATTAATTCGGTTCAGAAGGTTTTTTTACGTTAAATCATGCGGCACCCAAGCAAGCTTTTTTTGTATCTAGCCTTCTACATATGGTTTAAAATGGTGACTAACTCCCATCTCCAGGGCAATGTCACGAGATCTCACATGCCGGTCTAGCTCGATCATATCCATGATTTGATCGGTATTTGTCGTCATAGGTCTTCCGCCGGCTGGCTTATCCATGGTGTCGTTTTCACCGGCTCTGAATCATCAAAACCGTTCTTCCGCGGTTCGAAGTGATAGGGTACCATCCCCTAAAACACCATTAATCTTACGGAACGTTTCTCTTGCGGATTTGCCTTTAACGAAGGAAAACTTAAAAACAGCGCGAATTTCAGCGTTAGTGAACTCCATGCTTACACGTCTATAACTGTTTAACGCAATATCCAAGCTAATAATGCATAGCATTTTGTAGGTTACGTGAAGACATTTCAAATGATGTATAGTATTGCCAGATACGAGCTCTTTAGCGCTCTGTAGCGTACATAGCCGGAAAATTCAAAAAACAAAAAGGTGGAAGGGAGAAGCAGCGATAGCACGCATCTCTCTTCAAGGTGGAAAGAAGTTGTTTGTGATAGCTGCCTATGCATCAGAACCTCAAAACTTTGAATTTCTTTCGGAGCTTGAGGCTCTTTTCACCAGCCACTGCTTGAACTTCTTTATTGTAGCCGGGGATTTTAACCACAAGCACGTTGAAAGGGGTATCGCTGTTCCAAAATGAGCGAGGAAACGCTCTCTTAGAGTGGGCAGAACAATATTGAGTTCAGGTTGGATAGACTATCATTTCCTAGAAGCTGATCCTATCTGGAAGTGATGCTAATCGACAGACGCTTAACAATAATTAACGTGGAGCGACATACAAGGAACTGTTTAACTACGGTCGAATATGACAGTGATCACTGTGGTCTCGCCGCGGTAATACAGCTCCCGAACAAGCTGGAGGAACTGGAGGAATATGTCCAAACGAATCCTTATAATTACAATTAGGCGCGCTGGCCACGTTTCTCTAGAACCTTGGTCAGAGAAATAAGTCTGAGTGTGGTCAATTCTCCTACAAACAGAAACCTTACGAACGAAGAGGTTGGTGGCTACCTCACACACATGGACGAAGTCATTAAACGAACTTTGGATAACACTATTCCGAAGATAGCACAAACCGATGATGGCAATGCTACCATAGATGCACTTCACGTGCAAAAAAGTAGACTCCTGTCAAGAATTAAACTCTTGTACTGGAGATTTACATATCCACAGAATGCGGAGATTCGCTGTCTGATGTCACAGATCATAGTACTTCAACAATTAATCAAACATAATTACAGACTAGCTGTAAGCTTGTACTAGGGCAATAAGATTCGGGCTGTAAGATCCAACAACCTGAGAATGTTTCCAAGTAAATGAAATCTTTCGGAGAAAAGACCATAACGACATTCAGAGCGTTCGACTTGACAGAACAATAGACAACGCGAAGCTACTTACTTCAGTTGGCATCGATCCTGATAGGGCAGTACTTGACAACGATTATTTCTTAGTTGAGGATCCCCAGGAGAAGGTAAAAGCAATTGGTGCTGTTTTCCAGAGAGTGTATATGGTCATCGAGACTCGTAGTCCGAATCACGACCTGAAATAAGCCTTGCTAAGCCATGTCTATCTTCAGAACGAAATAAGTTAATGGCGATCCGAGAATCCTGGTTTCACCAGGTTCAATGATAACCAGTGATTGCAAATAATGTCGTCGCCAATGATGGAAATAACTCCATCCTTATTTCTAAAGACGTACTCCAAAGTATACTCAACTCACTGAAGAAGAAGAAGTCAGTGGAAATCGATGGGATACCAAATATTGCGCCATCTGCCCTCTGAGGCGGTGAACGTATACTCAACTCTGTTCAACATTGCGCTGAGTAATGCATATTACCCGACGCATTGGAAAACAGCTGTGGTACAGCCAATGCCGAAACGGGGCTAAGATACCAAAGTATTTGAGAAGATAGTTATTAAAGCTCTGAAAGAATGGGTTGAGGAAAAACAAATAATACCGGATAACCAATTTAGATTTAGGGCGGGGTATGACACCATTCATACATTGGTTTCCGACATCCAGTGAAATAGAAACAAAACACAGTGCACAGGGGCCGGCTTGATCGACATAGAAAAAGCATTCGACACCGTATGGTTAAAAGGTCTCTTCCTCAAGTTAGTCAGGCTCTGCATTAATAAAACATTGCTAAATGATCTATAATATGGTAACAGGTAAAAAGTTCGTTGTAAAATATGGCAACAAAATTTGGACAACTGTGTTCCATATAAAAAATGGGTTGCAACGATCTGGTGGGTTCACCGATCTTGTTCATTATATTCACTAGCGATTTTATTGGTTCTATGCCTAATATAATAGCGTTTGTCGATGACTTAAGCGCGTACAGATCAGGTGCTAAGGTAGTAGAAATAAACAGTTTGTTGCAGAATGACTTCGATGCCGTTCAACGATTTTGCGACGACTGGAAGTCTACCAGAAGTGTGAAATTTTCCTTCTCAGAACCCTTCTGTCCAGAGCCTCAAGGGACACGAAAATGAACTGGCGCAAGTTCAGAATAGTTGACCTCCTGGGGCGGCCATTGACAGTGAAAAGTGTAGTACGATATCCATGTAGACACAGCTCTGACCAGGGCTAGGAAAGCCTTCGCTTTGGCAAGATGGTGTTTTACAGCAATCAACTTGACACCAGAGTAAAGGTTATCTGCTAAATGGCCCTCATCCAGCCAATCATGGTATATGGTTGTCCTGTGTGGTGTAACGTGAGTCCTTCCCAGATGGAAAAGATGAGGGTATTAGAGAAGCGGTGCCTTCGGGCATGTCTTCGTTTATATCGAACACCAGAATTCCAGTACAAGAAATTCTACCCCAACGAGGTTTTGTAGAATGAGGCAAATCTTATAAGGATAGATAATTTTATTATGATCTTTGGGGCTTACTACTCAAACGTAATGTATCATGAGAGGGTACGGCTTAACGGCTTTATTCCGCCTGAAGCTTTCCTCTATTTGGACGCGAAAGGCCTGGTTTCATTTCTACTAGTGGTTGCACCTAAATTAGATAGTTGAGTCTTCGGCCAAGTTAGTTTTAACGCACTTAATAAAAAAAGTAAAAACAAAAAATTACTAAAATAAAAAAAACAAAAAAAGATTACAATAAAAATAAAAAAAAAATGCACCACGGCGTATTAAATATATATGTTAAGCATATATAAAATACATATGCCTGGTTGATGCGTACGTAGACTTACTGACATTGTTAAGTAGATATAAGTTTAGTTGTTATAGAGTTGGGTCTAAGGTTTTTATTTTTTAAATTTTACTTTTACTTTTAAGCTAGTATTTAGTCTTAGTCGTAAGTTAGGATAGATTGAAAAATTGCTGTCTCAAGTTTTACTCTCTTCTCGGGTAAATTTTAGAATTAGCAATGAATAAAAAAAAACAAAAACTGAATAAAGAAGCCGAGAGGTAAAAAGAAAATAAAATATTCCTAGGTTAGCTTAGATCACTTTTTAAGAGTCAATAAGTTAGAATTAAGATCAGTAGATTCGATTAATAAGCTAGCTTAATTATTTTGTTATAGTTTAGCATATAAGAAAAAGATGGAAGGAAAATGAATAAAAAATGCATTGAAAAATAAAAAAGTAAAACATATTTGAATTAAGGGCATGAGTATAGTGACGAACAACATAATGTTTATGAAATGTATATATAGAGGATATTGAAATGCTTAGTAAAATACAATGTTTTGTAGACTTGCATACAATGTTTTGTAGACTTGTACTGCATCGCAACAAGGAACAAAAGTATCAATTACATTCCGGTGTCAATGGTGCTATCTGAAGGTCAAACGAAGCGGAATGCTTTGACCCCATCTATGTTTATGGCTATAAGGAAGTAATAAGTTAAAGTAAAGAAAATTGGCAGTCTTAATGGAGCCGACACCAAAAGCAGTTTAGTTTTATTCTTCATTAGATAATAAATGTAACTGGTGCAGTTGGTGTGTTTCTTCTAAACTGGAAGAAATGTAAGCCGAGCCTGAAAAAGCAATTACGACAGTATTCACACTAAAAATTTATACTTAACGCGGTGTTACTAGGCGGTTGTGTAAAAGTGATGGTATTCACACTTAAAATCAGTGCGTAATACGGAGTTACTAATCGGTTTTGTAAAAGTGATTGTACATAAAAGTAAACTTTTCGTTTCCATCCACAGCCGTTGGTGAACACCAAAAGGCAGAAGTATTTAGAGCATGTACAACATAAAGATCGTGGCAAAGAGTACAAATGTTGAAGTTACATAAAATAAACATTTGTGTTGTTTCACAATAAATAGCAGAAATTTCAATTACATTTTGGTCTCAATGGTGCCGTCTGAAGGCCAACGGAACCGGATTGCTTTGACCTCATCTCTGTTTATGACGGTAATGACGTAATATGCTAAAGAAAATTGGCAGTCTTAATTGAGACGACACCAAAAGCAGTGTATTTCTATTTTCCATTAAGATAAGTAGTTTTTTCATAGACAATTCTTCTTCTTCTTGTGGCTCTGCAGTCCGAGGTGCACCTGGGCCTCAACAAATATGTCTCTCCAGCCAGCACCATCTTTCTCTAGCTGCCTCCAATGGCGCATTCCAGTTTGGTTGAGGTCCTTCTCTACTTGTGTACGCCAACTTAGCCTAGGCTGTCCTCTGTTGCGTTGTCCCAATGGCTCTGATTCGAAAACTTTTCAGATCGGAGCAGTGGTGTCCATACGCTCTTCATGATCTAGCCATCTTAAGCGTTGAATCCGAAGACGCTTGACCAGGCACATGTCGCTGTACAGTCCTTAGAGTTCTATGTTAGATCTTCTACTCTTCTACTCCGAATGCAAAATTTTTCTCTCGAAAAGACTAAGGGCTTTCTCATCCGCTTTTAGCAACCTCCAACGTCCTTACTTCTGCGCGATAAAGTAAGACTGGAATGATCATGATGTTATATAAAGGTGAGAGCAAAAGGCCCAGCGTAATCATATCCCGTATGGGCGAAAGCAAACGATGAATTCATAGGAGAGGATGGCAAATTCCCCATGAGATAAGTAGATGTGGCCTTATGATGAAGAAAACACATTACACAGTCGTAGACCAGTTTTCTTTTTATATTTCTGCATCCCATGATCCATTACTCCTGGCGAACTAATACGAAGAGTCGAGAAACACGAAAGCCTATGAAATTCCTGTGAGCATCTTTAATAATTAATTATTTTACAGAATTAATTTGCAGCAAAATTATGGGGTGTTTTTTGTGAAAGAGTACACCTTTGGCGTTCTATATTCTACCGTCAATAACAACAACACCCCACCTTCACCAATAAAAGGCGAATGCGAACTTACGAGGGGCGTTCAACATATTCTCGGTATCGATATGGAGGAAAATGCCAATTCAATTTAAATTGTTTTTATTTTTCAACATAATCTCCCCTAACATAAATGCATTTGTTACATCTTGAGATAAGCTTTTTTAAACCCTCAAAAAAATTAATTTCCTCCTTCTCTGCAAAATACCCATTTATTGCCGACTTAAGTTCTTCATCATTCGAAAATCTTTTTCCACGAAGACATTTTTTGAAATCCGGAAATATGAAATAATCACTAGGAGCAAGGTCTGGACTATAGGGTGGGTTTTGGATTTCTTCAAAACTACTAATCTCGCGCATCAACCTTAAAAACTCGCGGCGTGTGAACAGAAGCTTTGTCATAAAGAAGCAACACACCCGCTGCGAGTTTACCTTGATTTGGTTTCGCCATTTTTTTTTTGTACTCAATGAGCAAGATTACCTTTGAGTCCCATAAAACTGTGGCCATGGGCTTCCTGGCGGACGGAGTGACGTTGAACTTCTTCGAGGGCTCTGTTCCTTTTTAATGCCACTGCATGTACTCTTGTTTCCTTTCAGGGTCATAGTGGTGAACCCATGTTTCGTCCCCAATAACAATTCGATCCATAACACACGTCTCCAAAAGCTCTCTACAGCATGCGATACTCATTTACTTCTGAGTCCCACTGCAGTTGAAAGCTTTGTGATCTCCGCCATTATTTCCACCTTTATTCGAGCATCCTCAAAAACAAGTTTTTTGACTTCTTTGATGCTTTCTCCCGTACAAGCAGTAGCCGCGGTGCTGGAGTGGTGGCCGGAGGGGGGCCGTCTTCAATGCTCTCTCTGCCTTTCTTGAATTCTACTGACCACTTTTGCACAGTTCATAATGAAGGTGCGGAACCCTAATAAACAGCCACCATCTCTTCTAAATAATAGTATTACTTGATAAATAAGTCAATTTATATATATAACCACAGCTGCACCCCGATACCGAGGATATATTCAACGTCCCTCATATTTGAACATCCTCGAAATAAAGCGATCAGCTTTGTCATTCATCAACTTGATTTGAGTCCACTTAAGGCAGGCCAGCCTAGCAAGTCGAAGCTCTGACATAAATTCTATCAACATTAGCCAAAGGACAAAAATATATGAAACGCTTAACATAGGAAAGTATCCTTCCTACTGGATATTCTAACAGAAAGGTTTTCAGGAAAATATTCCTTGTTCATGGAAACGTGAAGCGTAACATCCCTCTTTCGCCCTCTAGACTCTCTTCTAACTCAGTCTCTATTTCTGGACTATTTAGCCATTTATCTGGGTCTTGAGAAAGACAACCGTTTCTCCAAATCATGTGTTCCAATAAATCTCTTGCTGCGGGACCTTGAGAAGCGCAGTTGCATGCTGAGTTGCTTAGCTGCTTTATTAGAGCCACACGTATTTGAGCAGTTACTTCTCTGATGCATCGGAAAACATTATTAGCTCATTTAATTTAGGTAAAGTTTCCAGAAATTCCAAAGTTTTGAAAACTGGTTAAATTATTTAGTCACATCATCCATTTTGCGGTTTCTTCTAAAGGCAAAGGATAATTCCGCTCTTCTTTGCGACCCACAGAACCTGAAACATTATCTTCAACAAGATATTGAAAAAACCCAAAAATCTCAAAGGATCAAAAATCTTTGCAACGTTAGAGAGTAATACTCGCTTTGAAGGTAAAAACTGTTCAGGCAAATTTATTTTATATGAAAATATATCATGATACGGATTCCACCAACCCGATAACTTTCGTACACTGTAATGAAAAATCAAAATCCAGAGGCACTGAGTTCTTACAGTAGTTTTTTTTTTTTTAGTTAGTTTGACTTTTATTTTCAATAAATGTTTTACAATGTAAAGTTTAACCTAAGTCATTTATGGTTTGGCCTATGGCCGTCTACCAGGTTGACAAAATACATACAAAAGTTTTAGATTAAAAATCTCCATCTATGATACGTTTTCTATAACAAAGTGCTGCTATTGAATAATCGTATAAGGCCTTCCATCCCTTTTCTCCATTTAAGATGCACGTTACTTCATATTCGTCTAAAACAAGTTTTTCGAAAATTGCTAGTCGAAATTCTTTTAGAATCGGACACACACCAATAAAATGTAAGATGTCTTCTCTCTTCCTCATGTTGCATAGGTTACAAAGAATTGGTAAATCTGGTCTGTGGGGGATAAAGTTTAACTGAACGAGTTCTCCTCTCAGTCTAAAAATTGTGCTTATTTTTTCGATTGAGTGACTGTCAAGAAAGTATTTTTTTCATTTAAAAAATGGTTTAGTTTGCTGTAGTAGTTCCTAAACAGTGAAGATTCAGCTTCTTCGACATATTTGTCATATGTGTGTCTACCAAAATTCTCCAAAACAGAGTTAAATTTTTTTCTTAAAAGATGAGGAGGCTCGTCCGCCTCAATAGACAGATTTAGACCGCATTCAGAAGCTGTTTTTTTCCATTCCTCGCAAATGTATCCGTTTGTTCTAATTATACTTCTTAAAACTACGTTGGGTAATCTGCATTCGCTCATCTGTAGTATTTTTAAAACATAGTTGAAGTGCATTTTGATGGTATACAAGAGCAACGGAGGAGTTCCTGTTTCAATATGTAGCATATAGTTGGGGGTATTTTTTGGTAACCGAAAGATCTTCTTCAAAAAGTAGCGAAGGAATTTTTCCACACCATCATAGCCTTTGTAGCCCCATACCTGAGCTCCGTAGAGCATTGTTGAAGCTGCAGTTGAGTGGAATAAAGTTTGTTTTGCACTTTTCGATACGTATTTATTTTTGAAGCAACGTTCCCAAATCGAACAGATAGCTCTTTTAGCAACAGCTAATTTTTCCTCAAAGTGTGGTTTCAAATTTAAAGAGGACGATATTAGGATACCTAGGTATTTGTATCTGGATACTACCTCAATTTCTTCCCCGTCCAACTTCCACTTTTCCAAAGACGAGACGCGTCCCCCTGCGTTTCTGAATATCATCATTTTCGATTTACCAAGGTTTATAGTCAGATTCCAATTTTTACAGAAATCGTTAATCCTGTCTATCATTAATTGCATACCTTGGATAGTGTCACACAGAAAGACGATATCATCAGCATACATCAGCGCGGGAATGGATACATCGTTGAATCTTATTCCACCTTTGACATCATCTGTTATATCATTGATGTATATTATAAAGAGTAGTGCACTTAGAGTACAGCCTTGTTTAACCCCCCATTGAAGTTTCAAACTCGTCGGAAATTAAGTCTCCATCCCATACATGTGCAGTATTGTTCTCATACAAGGCTCTCAGAATTGTTATAACTTTGCATGATACGCCGATTTTCAAAAGCTTGAAAAAGAGTGCTTCACGTGGTATTGAATCAAACGCTACTTGAAAATCTACGAAAAAGGCGTACAACTTTTTTTTCTTTCTCTTATATGTTTCGGCAATGTTTGTTAAGCAGAATATCTGGTCGATAGTAGAATAACTTTTTCTAAATCCAGCTTGAAATTCTTTAAGGATGTTATGTTCTTGAACCCAATCATGCAATCTTTTGTAAATTAATGAGGCAAATAGCTTGGCAGAGGTGTTTAAAAATGTGATTCCTCTGTAGTTCTTCGGGTCCCTGAAATCACCTTTTTTGTGTAGAGGAAAAAATATTGCTTTTCTGAATATATTGGGGATATTAGCAGAGTCAAATATTCGGTTAAATTCAATTGTGAGAAAATTCATAAATTCATAAGTGCAATTTTTATAGAACTCAAACGGGATGCGATCAATACCAGGTGCTTTACTTGTTTTTGAGTTGCTTATTACTTCTTTGATTTCTTCTAGGGTAAATGCAGAATCTAACTTTTCGTCTAAGAGCATAGGGGCTGCATATTGAAATAGCGAAGAGGTTAATGGAGCATTAAGAAGTTTATTAAAATAATTCCTGAGTTGCGTGGCTTTAAGAGTTATAGAGATGTTAGACGTGTAACCATTAAGGTATTTGACAGCTTTCCAGAACTGAGCAGGAGTGTTTATGAGCGCAATGTTTTGTTGCTCAAACGCTACTTTGTTTTAAGTAACAAATGCGCTTATATTCCATGTTGGCATCTTGATAGAAAGCTTTAAAAATATTGGAGTTGTTCGATCTAAGAAGTTTGAGGAATTTAAAGGACTTGTTTCTTGCTTTCGCGCAATCAAAATCATACCATTTTTGCTTATATATTGTGTGTTTTTAAATCTTTCTGTTGCGGTATAGATTTCTTTATTATTTCCGTTAGAGTTTCTATATTTGGTGTATAACGCAGTGTGCAAAGTTCCATAAGCTTCGAGTTCATGTTTCGCTGATACGAATCCAGTATTCGATCATTCCAGATAAATTTCGGCAGAAGTCTTTAAGGTTTTATGCAGGTATAGTTTTTGTTAGCAGTACATGTGGTCCGAGAAGATCTCGCTTCCTACTTGAAAACTGCCTAGAAGCTTGTGCCAATTTCCCGAAACAAAACAGAAATCAATTAATGAGCTTGATGTTCCTCTGATAAAGGTCAGTTCGCCATCAGAATCTCCTTCACAACTACCATTCAACAAGGACATATTCATCAGCAAGTTCAAGTATTTTTGCTCCTTTGTTATCACAAATTTTGTCTTTAGATTTGCGACACGGTTTCAGCAGGGTACTATTGTATTCCGATATAAAATTATTTTGCGAGAGTCCTGCACGACCATTAGAATCTCCAATAAGCATTATATTCGAACAATCTAAGAAGTTCAGTGAATCGCAGAGTTTATCGAAATCACGCTGCCAATGGTTACAGTTTAAGTATATAGGTACCAATACTACATCCAATGTATTTAGTTTTAAGTTAATAGCATCCATTTCGCCAGCTTTTATAAAGACACTCGTGTACAGACCTTCGAAGTCGTCGCGAAAACCGAATAGTAATCCCCCACATCCTCTCCCAAAATGTGATGTTTTTACGGCAGGAACCCAGACTAGTTGATAGTTGGAGAATATTTTCTTAAATCTAATTTCTTCATTGTCTGATAGATGTGTTTCGAATAACACAAAAATATCAAAACTTTTTACATAATTAAAAAATTTTACAAAATTCATTTTATTTTTTAAACCTGACACATTGTAGCTTAAAATTTTTATTTTCTCGATAACTAATTTTTTTTCAGAATCATTCTGGTAGACTTCGGCACATCATGCGTCTCGTATAACCGCCTTTGAACGAACCCATTGGTTTTTCGCGTATTGGTATTTTGATAAGTCTGGTATCACTGCTACGTTTGATATTAGGTGTCAAATTTGAAGTTTTACGAGGAGTGTTTTCTTTCGTAACTGTTTTGTTTGTACTACTAATTTCATTGATATTAAGATTTTTATTTAACGAAATGTCACCAAAAATAGATCGAATCATTTCGATGCCACTTTTTTCGCCACACCTCAAACCAAGCGCGGAATCCCAAGTAGAGACTTTCTTGGCAATGTGTAGCTTGTCATCCCGCAGAGAAATCTTTATTGATGCGTCTTTTTGGCGGAGCTCTTTAATGATGGGAATCATTTTTGCTCGTCGCTGTCTAACGTTAAAGGGTAGGTCTTTTTGGATGCTTATTGAAGTTCCCTTCAATTTGGAAGCATTCTTATTAGAATTATCGTAGATTTGCTCGTGTTACGGCTGTGTATCCTATACGCAGACTCGACTATTTGTTGCGGAGTTGAGTCAACTAACCCGGCGCAAATGGATATAGCTTTTTCACTCATGTCTACTTGATCTTCAACGGGTAGGTGAACAACAAGGTTCGCTTCAGTACTCGTCATTGCAAGTCGGTCGGGCTGGTTTTGAAGACGTTTGTTTTGTTCTTCCAGATACAACACTTTTTCCTCAAGTTCTTCTTGTCGCGCACTTGACGCTGTTATTTGTGTAAAGAAATCTTGCAGATTTGCCTTTGAGGCTAATTGGTCTACAAGTTTTTTGTTATTTTCGTGTAAGATTTCTTGCATCCTCTCAACGCTCAGCTTAGATGAAGATCCCATAGCGAGATTTGGATCAATTACACTCATGCTTTGGTGTTGTTTTTTGAATCCTGGGTGTTCCGGAGAGGTGTGGGAAATTCCCCTTTTTACCATTAGATTAGATGGTTGATGCGAATTTTCACTTGGCTATAAAATAGCTTAGATGTTAGAACTTACTCGAATTTCAATTGCCTGAAGTAGACCGTCTCTTAATTTATAAGGTGAGTATGATTTCCCAATTATCGTTCACTTGAAACACTTTCCTTTTTAGATTTTTGATCCGGAGATAAATTTTTTGATTCCACTTTGACAGATCGGAGATGTCAACCCCCAGTTCTTACAGTATATCTCTCACAAATCGTTTCAACAGTTAGAACTCTATTTATCGACAACATCTTTTCTAAGCTTCAATGATTCACAAAACGAATCAGCTCCTGTCATAAGATATTTTTTTTGCTTTGTTTTTTTTTTATTGAATATTTAATGTAATCTTATTTTAATTCTTCAAAAATACTTAAAACTAGCTTACATTTATCTAAACAATAGTTCTTAAATCTAACTTACTGACCATCTGCAGGTGCTCTAAGCTATTCTTTATGTAATGTAAAAAATGCCTTTGGGCATAGTTTGTACATTGAATTATTTCTGGATATAATAATTTATTTTGATTTTTTCTCAAGAAAGGTAATAAAACTTGGGTCTGTTGCTTTTATAACCTAAGCCTAAACTAACCTATCTTAAATTTAAACTTCATTAAAATCTACGACGAAATAAAAGCTAACTATGTCCATATCAAAATACGGACATGTGCACCATGGCGTGTATAAAATGTATATGCTTAACATAAATAGTGAATAATCCATGATGCACCTTTTCTTTAATTAAATTTTTTAAAATTTTTTTTATTTATTTATATTTTTTATTTTTAATATTTTTTGTTTTTGTGTATACTATTCAATTTAACAATGTATAACAATGTCAGTTGGCCACAAGAGAAACTTTAAATTTAATAATGTCCACTTGCGCGCGGTGGAAGGGACTGATTTTGATGCAACCACCAGTAGAAATGTCGTTCTCTGGCGGGCTGTGCCCTACCTCGGGCGAAGATCGCCCTACTGAACCGATGAAGTTCTTCGTTGTTACGAGCAACGTCTGGTTCGTATTGGAGTCCCCTATCCACTGTTCGGCGTACGACATGGAAGATGATAGGACATCACTCCGTGTTCTGTATCAGCCCTGTGGAGTCTAAATAGAGAAACGCTTCAGGAGGCATGAATTCGTTCAGACGCACCTTTTCATGGTACATAAAGTTGGTGTAATACGTTTCAAAGATCAGACTGTTGGATGAAGTCATCGCTTGTGCAATGTGTCCTCGAGTCAGCTTAATAATGAAATTATCTATCCTAATTAGATTTGCCTCGTTATGCAAAACTTCGTTGGGATAGAATTTCTCATAATCGGATTCAGGTGTTCGATACAACCGGAGACAGGCCCGGAGACATTGCCTTTCAAACACCCTCATCCTTTCCATCTGGGAAGGACTCAGATTGAACCACACTGGGCAACCGTACACCATGATTGGCCGTTTGAGAGCCATGTAGCAGATCACCTTTGCTCTGGGATCAAGTTGACTGCTGTAAAACAACCAACTTGCAGCAGCAAAGGCTTTCTTAGCTTTTGTCAGAGCTGTATCTGCATGCTTACTGCAGTACAAATACTGGTCCAACTAAATGCCAATATATCTTACTACATTTTGCTTCATACTTCATGCACACCAATATGCCGAACTTGCGTGAGGTTTTCCTTCGTATCCCTTGAGGCCCTGGATAGCGGGGTTCTAAAGAGGATAGTTTCGCACTTCCAGAAGTTGATTTTCAACTTCAATTTGTCAAAGTCATGCTGAAACAGGTTATTTAGAACTTCATTTTTCGGGCTCGATCTGTACGCTATAAGATAATCGGCGTGCGCGGTTAAATAGGGCATGGAACCAATAAGCTCGCCAGTGAATATAGCAAAAAGTATCGGTGAACCAACACATTTTTTATGTCAACTACTGTGATGGATGTAACGTTGCCATATTTCACAACAAACTTCCGACCTGTAACCATATCATAGGTCATATACAGCAGTGTTTTATCTATGCCTAGTCTGACCTACTTGAGGAAGATGCCTTCTTACCAAACGGTCTCGAACGCCTTTTCCATATCTCAACAATCAGTTGATTGTTGAGTGTTGTGGGGTGAACATACTCTAATCTTCTTTAATTAATTTATTAATTTTTCACCATGAAGTGCTCTTCGTGTGAACAAAAAGTTGACAGACAATGCAATGAAAAAATTATATGCTGTGTATGTTCAAGCATTTTTCACCAGTCATGTGTAAACATTAGTGCAGACGACCTTAATTATATGAATTCGATTGGAAGGCAATATCGTTGTGTCAAGTGTGATGTGCTCAAACGCAAGTCTATGTCCTGTCAGAGCTCAAAACTGAGAATGCAGAGTTGAAAAAGAAGGTGGAGAGTAGACTGAACTGGCAGCAAACAAGCAGAGCTAAAAAATTGCATTGAAATTGTTGGTGTCCCGAATGTCAACAGTGAAAATGCAACAAGCAAAGCGAAACACATCTTTCAAGAATGTCTATCCGTCGATATTCCTGATGAAAGCATAGAGAACTACTATGTGAATACAATAAGGAATAAGGGAAGAAAAAATAAGTCTTCAGTCATCTGTGTAAAGTTCAGCGACCTGTCAAAACAGCTGATTATGGAGGAAAAGAAGAAACAGAAAACGAAACTGAACTCCTATACATCAGACGACCAAAATCACAACGGCAAAGAGAGGAAGAGAACTGGTGTCTTTATCAATGATGCTCTTACGGCATACACGCGTGCTCTCTTTATGCAAGCAAGAGATGTAAGCAAAAAAAATAAATATAAATTTGTTTGGTTCACGAGCAATCGAATTTTGGGTAGAAAGATAGAAGGTGGAAGGGTCATTTCCATTCTTTTAGGGCTCTAATAATCTAACAATCTTTTCAAAAACCTAGCTTATGCACCGAAGAAGACTAATAGAACGGAGATTTGTCGGGATGGAAGTGTCCTTTTTCCCTTTTCGGAATGGGCTATACCATGACTGTTTTCCAATGCGCAGGGTAATATGCGTTACTCAGCGTATTGTTAAACAGGGTTGTGTATACATCTACTGCCTCAGAGGGTAGATGGCGCAGAACAATATTCGGTATCCCATCGATTCCTACTGACTTCGTCTTCAATCAATTAAATATACCCTGCAGTTCATTCTTCGAAATAAGGATGGAATTGTTTCCATAATCGGCGATATTATTTGCCAGAAGATCGTCACTAAACTTGGTGAAACCAGGATTCTCGGATTGCCATTGACTTATCTCGGTACTTAGTTGGAAGTGGTTTAGCTTGGCTCTGTCTTCCAAGTCGTGAATTGGACAAAGAGGTTCATTGACCGTATACACTTCCTGGAAGGCAGCTCCAATTACGTTCACATTCTGCTGAGGATCTTCGACTACAAAGAAGTCGTCGTCTACTGTTCTTAGTAAATTGGCGATGTCTGTCGTTCTGTTGAGTCGGACAGTTTGGATGTCGCTTAAACCTTTCCTCCGAAAGATTCTTCTTACTTGTGGGAACATGCTTGGATTGTTGGACCTAACAGCCCAAATCTTATTGTCCCAGTACAAGTTTACAGCTAGTCTGTAGTTGTTTATTTAAGACTCTGGAGAAACGTGGCCAACGTGCCTTGTTATAGTTGCAAGGATACGTATGGACATATCTCTCCAGTTCCTCCAGCTCGTTCGGAAGCTGAATAACCGCGGCGAGACCACAGTAATCACTGTCGTACTCGACCGCGGTTAAATAGTTCCTTGTGCGTCGATAAACGTTCAAAGTCGTGATCCGTTTGTCTGTAAGCATCACATCCAGATACGACCCACTCCGGGGAAAAGATGATTTATCAGTTGCAAGTAAGTCAAGCCTGAACTCGATACCATTCTAGGAGAGCGTCTCCCCTCTTGTTTGGAATTCAGTTGCCCATGCGCCGTGCTTTGTGCTTAAATCACTAGCAATAGCGAAAAAGTTTTTCTCCAGGTTTAATCAAAGGCTAGTGAAGGGAGCCTCGAGCTCAGATATGAACATTGAGCTTCGAGTATCTGCCTCGTAGACTGCAATCACGAACATCCGCACTACAGAATTGTGGATTTGCAAGAAGTTAAAAGGCTGTATTTGTCGTTCGATCCGTATCAGCTAATTGACATTCACTGCTCTCTAAACAGTTCCGAATAGACAACGTCTACTCGGGCCGTTTGCTGTAGGAAACTGGAAACTTGAAGTACGTGGTCGGACTTTCTTAATGTTTTCCATTTAAAAGCTATAGAACCTACGGATCGAATTTTCCTTACGCTTTCGATTTTGCTGCCATGGGTGAGCTGAACAAGAAAGAATGGAAGTTTAACCTCCTTATTCTTCCTCGTAGCCGCAGTTTTAAAGGGATTTACTCCACTTACCAAAGTGGACGTCGCTATTGTAGCCGCGCAGCTTCTCGAGGATATCCTTCGGGTCAGTAGAAGGATCAACCCCCTTGAGGAGCACATTACGCCCTTTTTCACCTTGTGGGGTGTATGTATAAAAACGAGCCCCCGCCGACGCTAAGGACTCTTTTTACACTTTTCGGCTACTGAGCTACAGTAAACCAACATTATATTCATACCCTTATATTTAATATAAAAAGGACTACTTGTGGCCAACTGTTTTGACAATATCCTTCGTTTCTAGTCCAAAGATGTTTATAGGCGGGCAACTCTCCTTATTCTCTGTGAATTTCTGTTGCTGTCGTTGTTTCTGCTGTGATAGCTGTTGCTGCTGTCTCTGATGTTGCTGCTGTCTCTGTTGCTTTGGTGGTTGTTGCTGTTGCTTTTGCTGCTTGTGATGTTGTTGCTTTTGCAGTTTTTGAGCTGCCTTAGAAGTAGAAAGCAGCTCCGCCTGAGGCTGGCCCTGCTGCTGCTTCTGTGTTTGTTGCTGCTGTAGTTTCTTTTGATGTTGCTGCGGTTGTTTTTGTTTCTGTTTTTTTTTCTTCTGCGGCCTCATCAGCCGTGATTTTTGCTTTGAGGTGTTCAATGTGAGCAGTGACCTCATCACGCCTCTTTGTACTCTCTTCCAGCTCCTTTATGTCTTCCGCCCTATGTCCCTACTCCCCATGTAGGGCCCTTCGTTACCTTCAGATTGATATTGAAGGGCTCCAAAATGTTTGTCCGCTTTCTTTGCTGTTGTTGGTGTTGGTTCTGAAGTTTTCCGAGTGGATGTTGCTCTGATGGGCTTTGCCTTGCCTGTGGCCGTTTCCTCGTTAGATGATACAGTTGTTGCTGTTGTTCGTCGCTTGATTGGTGTCGGTTGCATCTGCATCCTCCTCCTCCTCCTCTTTTTTGTCGCATTGTGTTGTCTACCTGGGCTCTCTGATCGTACACTGCTTTCGTCACTTAGATCACCAGATCTATACGGCAACGGTGTCTGGAAATTAATTTTTCTCGATTCGATTCGCTCGATTTTTCGAGCGCGGGTCGATCTTCACTGTTCATTGCACTCACACTATGTGTCTTTTATAAGTCAAAAGAGAAAACAATATATATATGTTCTCGCGGGATTCAAACCCGGGACGTGATGCGTATTAGCGAACAGGCACCTCCTCCACTAGGCTAATGCCTCTCTTGGTTTCTTCGGTGTTTAAATGTAGTATAGATCAATTAGATGTGTTTATATTATACTATACCTGATACACGTCTGCACTGCACGAAGCTCGATGCAGGAGCGTTATAAGATCATTCACATACATGTCGTGTAAGATTGCATGAGATGTCAAAGGAAACTTCTGTTTGTAATCAAAGGCTATTTGACGTAGGATCTTCATGGTAAGTTAGGGAGCTGGAAAAGTACCATATGTCACCGTAAACAAGCGAAAATGCAAAACGGGGCTGTTGGATGTACCTCTCCAAACACTCCGCTGAAAATCGAGATATTTCGGGTGTACCCAAATTTGACTAAAAATTTTGACGATGTCAGTACACAACTTGAATTTGATGCGTTATGAAGGCATAATGGACGAATGGAAAACGTTTCCGACGTTGCTTCTATTTCGTTGTCTGGAATACGTCCAAGTACGTTACCATAAGTTTAGTGTACTCTCTTTTAAGACATTTTTCGTGTGAAAACCGACGCTCAATGACGAATAATTTAGACAGAGCTTTGGGGATGGACAGAATAGAAGTTCCACCATGTACTTATTGTCCGGTGTATGTGCAAGAGTTCTAGAAAAGTGTTTATTTATATCATCAGTAACTCTAATAAATGTGGAACGAAGCGGTATCTCTTTAAATTTCCAAAACGATTTCAAATTCACATCAAGATCTGCGAGCAACTAAACAATATACCTACCAGGTAAACAACCCGATATAACTCAACCAAATAATGTTTGATTAGCGCAGAGGAAGTCTGGACTACAAGAGTAGTTTTCGAATAACTGGCTTCTAATGCACTAGACTGCCTTTCAAGAAAATTTAAGGAGATCCTTGATGGGAGACTCCGCTGACATGTTGTTTTCTAGTGCCCGAGCTATTCATGTCTTAGTGTCTGGGGTCTAGGGGCATGGGCCTATGCACGCGAGGTAACGTCGTTGATTGCGCTCAACATGGCACGCTGCCAAGGCAATCCTCGTTAGTGCACAGGTCAAGTTGACATACAGCCTCTATGTGGCGCCCCCTGGATAGCCATCACAACGCCCGTTGTATGGTGAACTAATGTATGCAGCGACCCCCTCTGACCGAGGGTTTAACTAATGGGCCTGGCCTACCAGTCTGTGGGTTGTGCGTGAGGGTAACTTCCTCACCACGTAAAAACCAGAAGTTCAGAGACAACATCATGCCTCGGATAGTGAAGGATCAACTGTTGACGAACCCAGCAAACGTTTTAAGGACAATGAATTTCGGTTTTGCACGTGGAATTTGAGATCCCTTAACAGGCCACGTGCAGCCGAACAACTTGCGGAGGCCCTTGACAGCTACAAAGCTGACATAACCGCCATCCAGGAAGTGCGATGGGATGGGCCTGGCATAAAAGCGATGAAGAACTGCGATATATACTACAGCAATTGCTATAGAGAGAGAAGGCAGCGCTTATTCGGATGCGAATTCGCTGTTCGAGGCAGACTTAGGCAAAAAGTCTTGAACTACGACCCAGTCAGCGAACGCCTCATGACAATCCGCATCAAGGCTAAATTCGGGAATGAAAAGGATGACTTCTATGATCTCCTAGAAAGAACATACGATCGATGCCCCAGCTATGACACGAAGATCGTTCTACGAGATTTCAACGCTCAGCTGGGAAAGAAGGACATCATCGGTAAACACAGCCCGCACGACAACACATCCGGAAACGGACTCAGGCTGTTGGACTTCGCCTCGGGGCGAAACCTCTCTGTGGCTAGCACGCGATTCTCACACCTGAACATTCACAAAGGAACCTGGCGATCTCCTGATCAATCAATCATCAACCAGATTGATCACGTTGAGATCGACGTCAGACACTCCTCCATTATTCTCGATGTCCGAATCTTCCGAGGTGCAAACATTGACTCGGATCATCACCTTGTTGTAGCCAAGGTAAGAACCCGGATATCGAAAGAGCAACGGAGTCGAGAAAGGCCAAAACGGTTTGACGTCGAAAAACTACAATCGCAGCTGATTGCTGGGAACTTTGCCGACCGAGTCTCCCGGAATCTCGCTCAGAGTTCGACGCTTCCTGCACTAAGCATAGAAGAATAATGGAAACGTTGTCAAGAAGCCATCACGCCAACGAGTGCAGACAAGTGCACGCAGCTAAGCTTATAAGGCGACGCTGCATCGAACAACGCGGGCTGTTCGTGAGCTCTACGAACAGAGAAGAAGGGAAGAGCACCGGCTTCTCAGAAGGAAGAAGAAGGAGCGTGAGAAGCGCGAGGTCGAGGAAATGGAAAGGTGCTATGGCAGGAATGAAGTCCGAACGTTTTACCGAAAGGTAAAACAGCTATCCGGAGGATACAAGGTTCGGACCAAGGCCTGCCGGGACCAAACCGGACAACTCGTAGTTGAGTCGCAGTCTGTGCTGAGAATCTGGAAGGATCATTCCTGCAGACTCCTTAACGGCGATGGCGGCCCAAATTCCGCTATTAGGCAGAATGTTCCACTCAATTTGGACGATGACAGATAAGCTTTCCGTCCCCTCGACTTAGACGAGGTGAAGATAGCAATATCCAAGCTGAAGTCGAACAAAGCTGCTGGAGCGGACGGACTGTCCGCAGAACTATTTAAAGCAGCTGGAGATGACCTGGTTGGGCGCATGCACCAGCTCATCTGTAAGATATGGTCGGAGGAAAGCATGCCCAATGAGTGGAATCTCAGCGTCGTTTGCCCGGTCCACAAGAAAGGAGACCCCTTTGACTGCGCCAACTACAGAGGGATTAGTCTCCTGAACATCGCATACAAGATTCTCTCTGCCGTATTGCGTGAGTGTCTGAAACCATTGGTCTCTTTAGGCCAGGGAAGTCCACAATAGACCAGATCTTCACATTACTGCGGATCCTGGAAAAGACCCAAGAAATGCAAATTGACACTCACCACCTATTCGTCGATTTCAAGGCCGCATATGACAGTGTGCATGGAGACGAGCTATACAGTGCCATGTCTAGTTTTGGCATTCCTGCCAAACTCGTCAGATTGTGTAGGATGACGATGGAGAACTCTCGCTGTTCCGTCAAGGTCGTTATCGAACTCACCGAGACCTTCAATGTCAAAAAAGGTTTTAGACAAGGCGACGCACTGTCATGTGACTTCTTTAACATCATCCTCGAGAAGATCGTGCGTAACTCGCAAGTCAACACCAGGCACGATCTTTCAGAAGTCAGTTCAACTGTTAGCTTACGCTGATGACATTGACGTGATTGGACGAACACAGCGAGCCGTCAATGAGGCGTTTGCTGGCATTGAAGCGGAAGCGGCTAAAATGGGTCTTGCGGTAAATGAGGGCAAAACGAAGTACATGCTGTCATCAAGGAAGGACACACAAAATCGACGTCTCGGACGGAGCGTCACACTAGGCAGCAGAAACTTCGAGGTAGTTAAGGACTTCGTCTACCTCGGCTGCGCGGTAAACATTGACAACAACATCAGTACCAATATCAAACGCAGAATCACTCTTGCCAACCGCTGTTTCTTCGGGCTTAAGAGGCAATTGAGTAATAAGGCCCTCTCTCAAAGGACTAAGCTCGCTTTATATAACAGCTTGATCATCCCCGTCCTACTTTATGGCGCAGAATCTTGGACGTTAGCAAAGGCGGATGAGGAAGCCCTTAGTCTTTTCGAGAGAAAAGTTTTGCGTACTATTATTGGTCCTGTTTGCGTTGATGGCATCTGGATTTAATTTAATGACGAACTCTATAGGCTGTACAGCGACATTCGCCTGGTCAAGTGTCTACGGATATAACGCTTAAGATGGCAAGGCCATGTAGAGCGTATGGACACCACTGCTCCGGCCCGAAAAGTCTTTGAATCCGAGCCATTGGGACAACGCAACAGAGGACGACTTAGACTAAAGTGGCGCACACAAGTGCAGAAGGACCTCAACCAACTTGGAGTGCGCAACTGGAGACAGGTGGCGAAAGATCGTGCTGGCTGGAGAGGCATGTTGGTTGAGGCCCAGGTCCACCCCGGACTGTAGCGCCACAAGAAGAAGAAGAAGTGTCTGTTTTGTTCAAAAGCAAATCAACCAGCCAAGGATTCCTACCAACTGCATCAACCGTTTCCAAACCACGAACGCTTTGTCTAGCAACTTGAGGAAATTAGTATTATCTATGGCGTATAAGTTTGGCAATTTATCGTATCAGTACTCCAATTTTTCCCAAGCGAGTTGGTAGTTAGTATCCGGAACTGTTTTACCGCTTAGAAGATTGGAATCATTTGCACGTAAAATTAATTTTAAGTACCTGAACTTTTGAGCACCTGAAAGTTTACCAAAAAACATATCTCGGAATCCAGGCCATACGCGATAATCTTCACAAAACGGGGTAATATTGTCACAAATGCCTTAAAATGCCTTTTCTAATGTCTCTAACCGCACCTTTAATTCTTCAATATTCACATTGTTAGGTATATTTTGTACGTAAGTAATTGCTCTAGTAATTGCGCTGTTATGACGGCCACGAGACTTACTTAAAGTTTCCATATTAAAAATCTAAAATCGCCTAAAAAAAGATAGAAAGTATTAAATAATCGAAACTTTATAACTTAATTTATTTAATTAAATGGCAATTAGTCAACCCAAACAGTTCCAATAATTCCAATGACTTCCACCCTTTTGCTTCGGTAGTTGCTACATGAATAAAAATTTAATGAATAGGCCAATGTAAGTGCACAGATCAACTGGTGTATGTGTGTGTCAGTATGACACATTATTTTGGAAAACAATGGGCTCCAGCAGCGCGTGCTCTTTATATTCAGTAATTGGGCTACATACGTTTTCTGACGATTTCGTCACGTACAGAACTGCGCCAGAGGTTGAGGTCATAAACATACTCCTCCAACGTGACTTCGAAAAGGTACATCGATTTTGCGACGACTGCATATTAAAAATTAACTACCAGAAGTGCGAAACCATTCTCTTCAGGACTCCGTAATGCAAGGCCCCTAGGGATGCTAAAAAAAACTGTCGTAAATAAGGCATCTTGCACTCAAAGATAGGACCCCTAACTGTATAGACGGTAGTACGATATCTTGACATTTCGTTGGACAAGTTTCTGTATGGTAACACCCATGCAGCTACAGTTCTAAAGAAAGCTAATAAGTCCTACCTTGGCAAGTAGGTTGTTTTACAGCAGCCAACTTGACTTCAAAGGAAAGGTGATCTGCGAAACCTTTCGTCATCAATGTGAGTCCATCCCAGAAGAAAAAAAAAAAATCTGTGGGGGGGAGCCGTACTGGAAACAATATCATGTTTAGGTTCTAAACACCGGCTATAAAGCTACATTTCGTAAGGCTGGCAGGTCGTCAATAGGCAAAATTGTCATGTCAGTGAGAAGTACACACACAGTACAGCGACCACCTACCTCTTGTAATGGAGATTGATGATCCAGTACCCAGACGACGTCCAAACCAGACGGGTCTCAGGTGAAAAGGAAGCTCTTTTCGACAATGAAGTCTTTAATGAGGTCTTGCGATGGTCAATCGTGAGTAGCGATTCACCTGCAGAGGCACTCTTGCAACAAATAAAACATGTGATGAATACAGCATGCGATGCATCCATACCTAGGAGGAATCCCAGTTAAAAAGGCTCGCCACTTTGTCCCAGCGATCTAGACACACTCTCAAGAACGGTTTCTGCAATTCTGGCTGGCAAAGTGTGAGTTGGAAAAGGCGATAAAAAACTTTAAAAAAAACTCTGTGACGAGGCCTCTTATAGGCTGGTTACGAAAAAAAGTGATAAGAAATAAAGGTCCGACAACCAACCCCGAAATGCTTACTCTAATAGTGGTAACTGCATAAAGGAAAGAATCCACCTTGAGATCCGATCCCAGTTTGTCTTTTGGATACATTAGGCAAAGTATCAATTATGGCAGGTTACTAACAGTAGCAGAAGCTATTGGTGCATTATCACCTCACTAATATGGGTTCAGGAAAGATCGATCAAGAGTGGATGTGATAGAATCTGTGGTAAATTTGGCCACAGACGCTATCTAGGAATTGAGATTGAGAGAGGAAGGAAGAGGTATTGTTCAGTGGCAACGCTAGATGTTATAAATGCTTTTAGCTTAGCGAGCTGATCGTACATACGTGCGTCTTTTGCCGACGTGAGCACATCTGCTTTTCTGATGCAGATAGTCATGATCTTTTTTACGGAGACTTAAGTTGAATACAGACGATGGTGTAGAATCCTACAACATAACGACATAAATTCCGCAGGGATCAGTATTCGCACCTCTGCTGTGAAATATTATGTATGATGGTGTTCTACGACTAGCGCTTCCAGATGGAGTAAAAAAAATATGGTTATGCACACAGAATCCTACTCTCACAAGTAGTCAGTTCAGTTCTACTATATGTATCCTCGATTAGGACGACTGAAACGGTTGATGACGTCGGCGTACAAACTCTGTGCAGGACGATCTATAAGTGATTTCAGAACCATTCTTGCTAAGGCGGCAGGAATGCTATCCATAAACATTCTCTCAGACGAGTTTATGAGGGCGTACCGCCGAAGAACCGTGGACCGGTAACAAACCGAACTTACTATGGGCAAAACAACTCGCCGTTGTGCTTACAATGTCCAAACTCCGAGGGGGACGCAGAGCACGCAGTTTTTCACTGCAGGCTACCACATATGGTATTCCTGTCAAGTGTGATTCGCAATATGATCAGATCGGTAGAGGACTGGAATAGGTATACTCATTTATTGTGGAAGTGTACACAAAACTAAGATAGACTGAAGTAGAACGAGCCTCCTTCCAGAGCAGAGCTTAAGTCACTTACCAACCCCGCGAAGAATTACCTATCGGCAGTTCCGCGGGGTGAGTGGTTAAAGTAATCGACTATCTCGGGCAGCGAGTCGTGTGGTCGTGCATGCTGGCAGCTTGGCTGCTGGTAGTAGAAGATTATATCCTCGCATCCAAAAACAAAAAAAAAAAAAAAAAAAAAACGCGAGCCTCTCGTGGTTTCAATCTTTCCAGAGGTACCGTTGTCAGCTAACACTGTTGGTGCCATACATCCACTTTGTACATAGAATAAGTAAGAATAGTGTAGTTTAACAATTAAATTTATAAAAAAAATTAAACGAAAGATAAATGAAAATAGAAAAATTAAAAGAGTAAACAAAATTAAGTAATTTAGTTAGTTTAATTATAATAGTTGCAAATTCAGCTTTATTTTTTATAGATGATTGATTAGATTACTAAGTTCTTAAGAAAACATTTGCTATGTATTAAAAAATATAGAATCCATAGTTTGAATAAATAAAATAAAAAATACGAAGCTGAAAGGGAATAACAGAAAATAATATAGATAAACTTAGAGCTCCCGAATAAGGCCACTAACAAAAATCTTATTATAACATATTTTAACATAACATATTTAGTATTCTTATTCTTAGATAAAAGCACTCAGAAAAAAATAATAAAAATTAAAAACTAAAACTATGCTACATAGAATCCAACGAAAAATAATTCAATAGTGCGTACAGTCGAGAGCATTGTAACTTAGCGGGTTAATTCGAGGCATGTTGTTGTCTCTTAACTGATTTTGTTTTGCGTGGTGACGTACTTAAACTCACGCATAACCCACAGACTGCAAACATTGGTTCCCCACAAATGGGTGTTGTAGTGATTATCCAGAAAGCCCTTAGTCTTTTCGAAAGAAAAGTTTTTTTTGGTCCTGTTTGCGTTGAAAGCATCTGGAGAAGAAGATTCAACGACGAATTTTATGGGCTGTACAGAGGAATGCACTTAGTTAAGCGTCTGCGGATATAAAGCTTAAGATGGCTAGGCCATCTAGAGCCTATGGGCACCATTGCTTCGACCCGAAAAATCTTCTAATCTGAGCCATTGGGACAACTCAACAGAGGTTGTGACGGTGTATATAAATGGAGAAGAACCTCAACCACCTTGGAGTGCGCAACTGGTGCCAGCTGCCGGGAGAACGTGCTGGAGGAATGCTTGTTGAGGCCCAGGTCCACCCTGGACTGTAGCGCCACTCGAATCTAAGCCATAGGGACAACGCAACAGAGGTTGTGACGGTGTATATAAATTGAGAAGAAGCTCAACTACCTTGGAGTGCGCAACTGGTGCCAGCTGCGGTTAGAACGTGCAGGAGGCATGCTTGTTGAGGCCAAGGTTCACCCTGGATAATGTTGTCTAAACATATTTCCCTAGGAATTTCCATCTTACTTTTACAAGTGCTAAGGAATCACCGAGAAGATGAGAGATGAGAGATGAATTCTGCATTCTATTCGCCTCTGCAGCTTCTGCAAATACCTATATATTATACAAGGTGTAATTACCTATGTATTATACAAGGTAGTAATCCCCATTTACTTCGAACTGTATTCCTACAACAATACAGAGCTGTGGTAATGAAATGTGAGCATGTTAGGTTTCTTACTAAGTTAACTACCTAAAGACTCAAGAAATAAGCTTGTCTAGAAGATACCAGAGTAGTGTATATATCGGTTAAAGTTTTGTATTTTCTGGTGAATAATATAACTGTAGTCTACGGTAACGCCGAATTTTGAAGACACGTTTTCCCCATTTTGCATTGCACTCATTCGCTTATTTTCGTAATGCGCTATACCATATTATACGGGTTAGCATTACATTTACTGCACAGGTTGTTATAGTTCAACATTGTCGTCATACGTGTATTTAATGATAGATCATAGTTTTCGGTTTCCGCATATAACAGAGGTAGAAAATATCAATATGCAAATTTTAGTCCACGTCCACACAAAAAATGGCTTTCAGTAGAAAGGTTTCCCTTTTTCTTTTTTTTTACCTTATACTGCCGTTAAGTACTCTAGATGATGTGACTACTTTTATGAATCACATGATTCAAAATCAAATCCGTATAGCTGTTATTAGTGTAAAAACACTGATTTCTATTAAGAGACCAGAAAGGCAGCGACGGCTTGAGCAAAGTCTATTTTCCGAAGTCATGAGAGGCCACAATGAGCACATAATTAATTACCAGGCAAACGAACCATGAAGGGTCTGAGCCTAAGCAATTTCCGCCTTCAATGGGGAACGGTCCTAGACACGCTGTTCCCAGTCATCAAGGACAAGCTGTCTTATAACTGCGATGACTTGGTCTATGTACCGGAGGTTCGGCCTTCCTCTCCTTCTCGAACCAGGAGGCTCGGATTCGATGACCCTCTTTGCTGGAGCATTGCTGTTCATTCGTTCGAAGTGGCCGAGCCAGTGTAGTCGACAGATATTTGCCTTCCGGATTACATCCACATCCTTGCAGCTCATAGAGTTCGCGTTTTTGTTTTCTCCTTCATTCGCCATTCTCTCAATCGGGACCATGTATCCGACGTAGAATTTTTCTTTCGAAGGCACCAAGAATCAGCTCTGGAGCCTTACTTAACGCCCAGCTTTCGGCTGCATAAAGCAGGACTTGCAGCATAAGGGTTTTGTAGAGCATGACTTTGGAGTTTCGAGTCCAGTTGTTTTGACAGACCAAAGTATTATTGGTTGCCAAGGGCGATTCTACGTTGGATCTCCACTGCGATGTCATTCGTCTAGTTTACGTTTTCCCCGAGGTAGACAAACTCCTTTACTACCTCGAAATTGTTGCTGTCGATTGTAATGTTTTGGCCTAGGTGGTGTGCTGCGAATCGTTGTTTGCTTGATAGCTTATATTTCGTTTTGTCCTCGTTGACCTCTAGACCAGCTCGTTTCGCCTGTTCCTCAATTGCCGTGAAAGCTTCCACTACGGCGCGTTGGGACCGCGCGATGATGTCCATGTCATCAGCGTATCCCAACAGCTAGACTGACTTGAAAAAGATAGTGTCTTCCGTGTTGACGTTTGCCCGCCGCAATATCTTCTCCAGTACCAAATTAAGGAAATCACACGACAGCGCATCTCCTTGCCGAAATCCGGTGGAGTTCTCGAACGGTTCACTGGTGTTTAGGTTTTTGAACCGAACTGCACGTTGCATTGCGTATGTGTTAGCGTTGTGCGACACAACCGGATCAATTTTCCCGGGATTCCGAATTCGGCCATCTCTTCGAATAGCTCCTTGCCATGAATGCTATCGTATGCGGCTTTAAAATCGATGAACAGATGGTGAGTATCGATTTGAAACTAGTTGGTCTTCTCCAGGATCTACCTTAGTGTGAAGGTTCGATCTATAGTTGATTTGCCGGGCCGGAAGCCGCACTGGGAGGTGCCGATTAGTGCGGTGCAGAACGGCACAGAACAGTACGCTGGATAGAATCTTGTAGGTGACGTTGAGCAGTGATATACCTTTATAGTTCTTGCAAGGTAGGATCGCCATTTTTGTGGATGGGGCATATGGAACTGATATTCCAGTCGTCGATGGTAAGCCATCTGAGCCTGCGGCTTTGTTGTTCTTCAGCCTTTTAATGGCTGTACCAACTTCTTTAAAGCTAGGTGGGAGGACTACTACGTCGGCTGGAGTTGGGATTTCCTGGTTCCACAATGGGCACATGGAACTTCGAATTATCCTAACTGTGCGTTACGACTCCTAGTGGGAGTATCGAGGTGTCTGTCGCTTGAAACCCAATATTGCTGGCTGAGCCTAGGTTAGTGTACTGTGCTGACCTTTGCAGCTATTTTATTTAATCCATAGGAATTAAGGAATTTTTCCGACTCAGTGTGAAGTTGCATTCTCAATCGTGCTTTGCGACCCAGAGGGCGGTAGAGGTGATAGCCTCGCGCTCTACCAAGTTGGAGTGACCTTTAACATAATCTCAATTAGATACTTGAGTATTTAAATAGTCTAGTCTTGTTTTGTCCTAGATTCTGGGGAAAATGTACGTAATATAAGATGCTGAGGCAGATGATCACCCCTGATATGTTTTTGTTTTCAATACGACTTTTGAAGCTCCGAGTATAAGTTTCCGTTATTATGGTGCACGGTACTCCACAAAACAGATTTTTGATGATTTTTCCCGTTTCTAAAAGTTTTCATTAAAATAAATTAAAACATTTTTACCTATATAAGCTTTAAAATATTATTAAGATTGGTTGCATTAGGACAAAAACGATCTTTTAGGAATTGAAACTTATTCAAAATTTAATGGATTTGATTATCATATTGTCATGCTTTTATGTTTTAATATGTCATTTTACATTTTATTGTATAATTTTTTTTAATTTTAAGAAAGGGCTTTTTCTCAAATATTTTTAAATAAACGACATCCTTTTATTTTAATTACTTAAGTATGACACACAAAATATTTGTATCATTGCTTGAAATATCCTACATATAAAAAAATCGTATAAATTGATATTTGCTGTATTTTTAGACGTATAAATTGAAATATGGTAATATAAGTTTGGTGCAAATTAAAAACTATAGTATTTATAAGATCGTAACAAAAACCTTGTCGCTGAGGTAGTTTCAATCTGTGCTTACTATTAAATTAAAAGCGAAATATTTGTTAATTCAAAGTGCCAAATTAAGACAAATCCAAAAATAAAAATTTCCTTTATTTTTCTACTGTTACCAATTCCTTACTAAGTAGTATATAAAAAAGCAGTATAACGTAACGATATTGTAACTTATTTTAAAATATATTCTATGATGGTGATATTAATTCTTTATTGCAGAATTTATCTGTCATCAGACCCAATACTTTCTCTAGTTTTGAATGTCGATCTTCAGGCGATGAAAGTGCACCTTTACTTCCCCATAAGAATTTGACATGAAACTCGGTTCTAAAAATATTACTTTATTTTACAGTTGTCTGCTGTAGTTTAAAGCTTACCTAAATGCATCGCTAAGTAGTTCATCAAACCTAGAATTTGACTCTTCCATGATAATTTTTGCATTTTTTCGAAAGAGGTTCAGATTTTTCAGGAACCCTCTTGCCGAGTCTAGGTGCAAAAGATTTATTGACATGCCGAAATCATCTGCTTTAGTTTCCCATGGCGTTATGCAGGTAGTATAAAGAGATGATTTCTCTTCATGCTGCCCGTCGAATAAATTGTCAAGAATTCTATCTTTCAGTAATATGTATAAGAGCACATGAGGAACTGTTGTGTTTGGTGCTTGAGGATTTGAACAATCATTCATATTTTTAAGCGTAGGTCGTAACTTTGCTTCAAAAGTAAATGCACTATCCGTAAAATTTTGGCGTAGTATATGCCATGCATTATCAAGTCGTTGGATCTGGAAATAAAAGTTTTAATGTAAATTTCACAATTTTACTTTATACAAATTCGATTGGGTAGAGAGTAAGCCGTTTTCCCGGCAAGTACTATGAGAGTTACAAACACATCAATATAACGTAAGAAATATAATATAACGAACCTTTAATATTAGAGTCAAAGTGCAAATTGAATTGTACATTTTATATAATTGTGTCGGCCATTTGTAAGTTGTCGACAACACAAGTTCAGTTTCGAAAATTGTTTTATAAAGAGGACATTAAATATGCTTGCAAAATACTTTTCCATTTTTATTTGGATTGTTTTTGTTATGGAGAAAAGTGAAGTAACGAAACTTTTGATAAAAAGGAGAGAAACACAATAACTTAATCATAAATTCAGAATAGTATAAGATCATCAACCCTGAGCACTCGATCCTTGCAATGCGCAAAGTCTAGGCTGGTTGCATCATGTTTTCCTTATTTTGACTTTAAAGTGGGTTACTTTTTTGTTTTTAAAATTATCATCTCTACACCAAATGACAAAAAATGTCAGCGGTGAAAATTTCGACAATTTAAAATACTAACTTATAATATTTCGGGAAAAAATTCAAAAGTTTCTTATTTTTTTTTCAGCGGCTTTTTATTTTTTTGTTATATGAGGTATATTTGGGAGGTATTTTGTTAGAACTGCAGTTTTTTGATTTTAGTTGAATTGATATACTTGCTTCGAAAAAAGCTATCTATGGTTATGTAATTATGTATATATGACGCAATAGATGCATTCAGTGAATTAAAAAACACGTTCGCTGACTTTTTCGTAGCTTACTTTAAAAACCCGAAGAAACATTGATTTAAATCTGTGATGACCACTTTACTCCCATTAAAAAGTAGAAAGCATTTAACAAAGGATATTTATACATTCAAATTATAATTTATTATTAATTAAGTTAACAATAATTGTTACCTGATGCATACACAGTCCCAACATAATTGCACTAAACCCGAAAAGATTACCAAGCGCTGTTTTTGTATCGACTGCTATTTGAATCCATTTGCTTAAAATTTCGGCGCGGTCATGATCAGTTTGGCACGTTAAAATTGTAACAGCGACCATTAGTTTTATACATTGCGTTCTCTCTAAGAGATCATTTCGAAAAACTTTTCCATCTGGAAGTGTAAGTAACTCAAGACCACATCGTTGCAATACATTTGAGGGATCGTCTTCATTTCGTGGCATTTCCTCGATCAATAAGCTAATATCAATACGAGTTAAGTGTTCTGCTATAGTCTTAGGCCCAGTTTCCAAAAGCATCGCTTTGAATGTAGATAAAGCATCACCATCTAGGGGCTTATTCTCAATAGAAGGTAACAAAAGTGTGCTAAAATTATCTATATCGAACTTCGATGTCTATGTAAAAAATAAAAATATTAAACATTTTTTTTACAATTGAAAAATGTTTTTTATATTTTACCAAATCGGGAACGGGACATTCTATTTTAAGAACCAATTCCTCTGCTTCCGTCAGATCGAAATCTGTTAAACTCTTAAGTGTTATGGAGGAAGCTGAGTTTAAAAGATATCTAGGATTTTTTATAATAACTCCCCTATGTTGGTTAAAATCTGCGGTATCCCCAGGCGTTGAGCTCTGCATCGAGTCCCCAGAACCATTACCAGAATCTGATCCACTAGCGTGATATGACGCGACGCGGTGGAGTGCATGTTGATCTTGAAGTATTATATCCTTTTCCTTTTTAGGAAGCCCTGGAGCTCTTATTGGTTTGGGTGGAGGACTTGGTGCACTGTCTGCTACTTCTGAGAAATGTTTTGTTTCAATACAAGGACTTAATAATGCTTCTTGTGTGTCTCGATGTGTTGCACATCCTTTTATAGAAGTGAAACGAAGAGCACCTATGTTTGGTCTTGGCAATGAATGAGTAGTAAATTTTATATGTTCAATAGAATCGCTAATTGTTGACCGAGCTATTGTTTGAAATCCGTTACAAGGGTATTGACTTATGCGTTCATTATTTTTTTCAATTATCGTATTTTTTTTTATTTCTGTTGATGGATTTTGTGCTTTATCATTGCCTTGAATAATACCATCGGCACTGCAACATACTTCAGCATTTCTTGCGTTTATACCTGGCACAGATGGGGATGGAACCAATGATTGAGATCGCTGTTTTTTCGATGGCAGGCGTGGTGGTACATCTCTTTTAGTTCTTGGAGGTGACGACATTGGGCTTCTGTAATTATTTGTTTGCTGATTATAAGGATTAAAGCGAAAAGTGGTATTGTTTGGAGAAGGTGATGCCAGCGGGGTTCCTCCCCGAATTCCAGCCAGCATTTGTGTGTGCAATTGATTGCCAACAATTTTGTGACCATAGAAAGATAACGGATATGTTCGGTTACACGGATATTGAATTCGAGCTCCTGAAGCTGCTGATATTGGTTTGCCTTCAAGTTAATTAACATACGTTAAAGCTTTTGATACCTCAGGAAACCTTTCGTCATTTACCTGATCCAACATAAAATGTTATCAGGTCAGGAACAGCATCAAATGCGTCCTCTTCGAATTGAAATTGGACACGTTCATAAACAGTCTCCGGTTGAAGTAGTATCTAGATTATTATGGAAATAAGATTTTAATTCCTATTTTTATACAAATCAACTGATTTATATATATATTTGATAAGAAACATAAAAAGTTATAATTCAATAAAGTAATATCTATACGTATTCATACAACGATTCACCTACTTGACCTGATCGCGAAAATATTACGATGTGCAAATTTGAATAAAAAGAAAATTAAGTAACACTATACCTTATTAATAACAAAATGTAAGATTGAAGATTTTGTTCTGCATGTCAGTACATAGTTATCCGGTTGGGATGCGCAGTCTCTTACTAGAAAGTCGCCCTCCTTCTGTACAATTTCTTCCGCACGTTGCCTAGGCAATGGTCCGTGGTACCAAGCATGTGATCTTAAATCTCTTGAATCAAGACCTAGTTCCCATTCTAATGCTTTTTTTAATGCGATGGCTTCCTGTGCTTCATTAGAAGCCGGAGCTTGAGACAATACTTCAGTATCATCCATGCTTCTGACTTTACTCAATGCTTCATACCTAAGATAAGAACAAAGAAAGATGTAAATACAAAAACAATCTTCTAAATGTACCCAATCAAAATATTTTATCAAATTAAGTTTAAGTTTAGATTAAAATGACTATAATGCACCAATACGTTTTTTTATACAACATTAAATAAATATGTAAAAACACCACTTATAAAGTTATACAACTTAGAAGTTTTGAAAAAAAGTTAAATGATTTTTGTCTCAATCAAATGTAATTTGGTTAGAAATAACTTGGATTTTAATCAATTCGCCGCACGGTTTATAACTTGGAAATTATTAAAATATACGCCCATACTCATTGTACTTCCTTTAAAAGTTATTGAGTTTGTTTGGTAGGACGAAAAATAAGAACACTATTTTGTTAAGTAAGTGTATAGAATAGGTATGCAAATAAAACTTTAATATTACTTTTAAAAATTGTCCGGCATTAAAAACACTACTTCTTGAAATGTGCTTAAAAGATAGAAATAAACATTTTAATACTGGAGTGTATACTGCAGGACGAAAATCGAAATCGAATTGAATAGATTTTCCTGCGCATGCGATCCTTGAAACAATATCTATGCTGGGGTTACAAATGAACAGGGATGTTTCGATTTATTAAGATCCACCCATATTGTATTTGTTGTCGTGTAATAAGAAAGTTTATTAAAAGTGTTGTATGAGTACAACTGTACAAACATTTGTAATGTCTTTTATTTATTTAAAGCGAACTTGTAATAAAATTTTTCTTTTTTATAATTGGAGTGCACTAAAGGGTTTGTTTATACCCTTAAATGACTGCAAGTAAGCCACAGCACGGGCTGAAGGTATAGAGAAAGAGAGGGAAAGGAGGTAACGATGCACATTGGTTTTAAATGCCTGTGGATTGTAATGGACTGGTGGGGGGGGGGGGGAACATTCCGTATTCATGTGGTGCGGCTGAAGAACGAGTACCGAAACTTAACTGTACATCCGAGGGTGGGAGGAATGCAGCTGGCTAAGTCGTTGGAGCATTTTTTGTTGAAATAGCGATAAGATAGTGATAGAGACGAAACATTTCGTCGATGTTCAGGCGAGTCGATTGACTTCGCAGCACTATTATTACCAATAAGTTTTACCGCAAGCTGTTGGATTCTATCTAGTAGGTGCAGAGAAGTCTTAGGAGCACCAGACCAGATAGAAGCGTTATACTCAAGCTTTGGGCGGATGTACGCCATATATATTGTTGCCAGGTCAGAATGGGTGAAATATTTCTTGCATCGCTTTAAGAAACCTAGACATTTCGTGGCATTTTTGGCGATCTCAAATAGGCGATCATTCCAACTTAATGTTGAGTTGATACACGTACCGAGGATGGAAAGTCGTTCAGTTTCAACAACGCACGAACCATTCATAGATAATGGCAGGTTGTTTTGAGAACGCTTGAGTGACAGTAGACAGCACTGAGTTTTGGGAGCATTAAATTCCACTCTATTCTTTTTACCCCAATCAATTATGCTGCCAAGATCGGAATTTAATGAGCTTAACATACGCTGCCGTTTCAAGTCAATGACCGAAGAGGAGGGATAGGAGCCGAGGAATGAATATGAAAAGCTGAGGGTAGTATCATCAGTGAAAAAGTGAATTGGATTAGAAGTGACAAACAGGCGATAATTTATAAAAATAAGGAAGAGTGTCGGAGATAATACGGAGCCCTGGGGAATACCAGCATTAATATGGTGAATATCAGATTTGAACCCATCCAATACAACTTGTATTGAACGATTCCAAAGGTAATTTCTTATCCATCTTGATTTTTCCTATCTTGCTTTCTCCTTCATTGTGCACAGATTGGTTCGATTTTTCGGTGAGATAAGCCATCAAATCGCTTATCTTTCAACCTGATAGCCTCTTTGCAGGTCGAGTCGTACCACGCGTTTATGTTCGCTTTGATACTCTTCACTCTGTGAGGAATGAAGGATTTCATACGTAACAAAATTATTTTTGTAATCATATCAGCTGCGGCATCCGCGTTACTATCGAGGAAGCAAAGTGTTAAAATCCCTAAAAAAGTTTCTTAGGCCGCTGCAGTGGGCTTTTTCGTAGAGCCAAACTGTTCTGGGACTTGTAAACTGATTGGGACGAGTATGGAAAATTAGCTGATACGACACTTTTTTCTGACGAGCCTAGAGGCGACAGTATGTCAACTGAGTATTTCTCAGAATGAGATGTGAAAAATAGGTCCAAGGTGTTGGTGGTATAATGTGCAATGTTAGGTATCCGTTGAGGCTCATTCACAAGCTGGGTCAAAGCAAAGATTTCAACATTTTTTTCTTCGGTTGTTGTCTGGCCTGAATGTCGAAGCCAAGTAGAATTGCATACATTGAAATCGCCTGCAATAATGATTGCACTGCGAGGATACAGGGATACAATTCTTGTAATGGAGTCATATAGCGCATCAAACTCATTGAAAGTTGAGTTGCTATTCAGGTTTGGACTTCTATAAACAAAGCAGTAGTGGATTAACTTATTTTACTAACTATTTTATTCGAAGTTGCTAAGCAACGTCACAGCGCACGTAAATAGCGAGGCCGTGATGTGAGAAAAACAAAGGCACGGAGCTATATCCAGGCAGGCTCTAATCCGATAAGTTAAAATTCTCACCTACCTGTGTTTCACTTAGCGCCAAGAGAGGTGTTTTATAGCGGGAGAGCGGGATTTACTCTTAGCCCACGAACGTTTCTCACATTAACCCGGAATTGCTCTCCCATATCTATCACAGACATTAAGTAACCAATTCCGACTAAGCAGTTGGTAAAAGCAACAAAGATGAATGTAGGTGTTATGCCCTTACATTGATTTGAATTGATTTTCTAACAAAAATTCACACTTCATAATCCGTCCAGCCCGTGAGTTGCGAAGGATGGCTAAGGGAAGGGACGGGACCGCGTGTGCTAAACCAAATCACTTCACTGCACTACACAACACTATTGGACTTTGATTTTTGTTTTAATTGTATATAATATATATAGATTTTTCTAAAGTCCAAGATGTTTCACTCGCGACGACGTGGAGGAACAGGTTTTTTTTTTTATTTTCTCCTGAGTTTATTTATTTTTAGTGTGGGGTATGCGGCGACGGGACGTATGCATGCGTCGGAGGATGAACCGGCTAACACTTGAATTATTTTAATCACTTTGGAAAATGTAAACGTCCCTGTACATTCAATGATCATTGAAATCAATTGAACTCTATCATATATTATTTTCCTATTAGTTAAGCAAAATATTAATTTTATTTATCGCACTATGGTTGCGTAAGGTCGAAAAACGTTCTTCCGAGGTTTTAATTTAAATAAAGACTTCTGGTGTACATTTTCAGCAAACTTCTATTAATTTGGCAAAACCGATGAATTTATTGATCTCTTTCTTCCGTTCCTTGATCACAGCTAATATACCGCTAGCTTAAATTAAAAAAAAAAATAAATTTCGGTGAAATTTCGCCCAGCGTTTTGCAATCATGGCACATATGAATAAGCTCCTGGTTCGATTCGTCATCTGAAAACATCGTAGAATATCTTGCTAGTTG
>OY019133.1:54878810-54884310 GCA_955652365.1 Eristalinus aeneus
TAATAATAATAATAATAATAATAATAATAATAATAATAATAATAATAATAATAATAATAATAATAATAATAATAATAATAATAATAATAATAATAATAATAATAATAATAATAATAATAATAATGATAATAATAATAATAATAATAATAATAATAATAATAATAATAAAAATAATAATAATAATAATAATAATAATAATAATAATAATACTAATAATAATAATAATAATAATAATAATAATAATAATAATAATAATAATAATAATAATAATAATAATAATTATAATAATAATTATAATAATAATATTAAAAATAATAATAATAATCAAAATAATAATAATAATAATAATAATAATAATAATTATAATAATAATAATAATAATAATAATAATAATAATAACAATAATAAAAATAATAATAATAATAATAATAATAATAATTATAATAATAATAATAATAATAATAATAATAATATAATAATAATAATAATAATAATAATAATAATAATAATAATAATAATAATAAAAGTAATAATAATAATAAAAGTAATAATAATAATAATAATAATAATAATAATAATAATAATAATAATAATAATAATAATAATAATAATAATAATAATAATAATAATAATAATAATAATAATAATAATAATAATAATAATAATAATAATAATAATAATAATAATAATAATAATAATAATAATAATAATAAAAATAATAATAATAATAATAATAATAATAATAATAATAATAATAATAATAATAATAATAATAATAATAATAATAATAATAATAATAATAATAATAATAATAATAATAATAATAATAATAATAATAATAATAATAATAATAATAATAATAATAATAATAATTATAATAATAATAATAATAATAATAATAATAATAATAATAATAATAATACTAATAATAATACTAATAATAATACTAATAATAATAATAATAATATAATAATAATAATAATAATAATAATAATAATAATAATAATAATAATAATAATAATAATAATAATAATAATAATAATAATAATAATAATAATAATAATAATAATAATAATAATAATAATAATAATAATAATAATAATAATAATAATATTAATAATAATAATAATAATAATAATAATAATAATAATATTAATAATAATAATAATAATAATAATAATAATAATAATAATAATAATAATAATAATAATAATAATAATAATAATAATAATAATAATAATAATAATACTAATAATAATAATAATAATAATAATAATAATAATAATAATAATAATAATAATAATAATAATAAAAATAATAATAATAATAATAATAATAATAATAATAATAATAATAATAATAATAATAATAATAATAATAATAATAATAATAATAATAATAATAATAATAATAATAATAATAATAATAATAATAATAATAATAATAATAATAATAATAATAATACTAATAATAATAATAATAATAATAATAATAATAATAATAATAATAATAAAAATAATAATAATAATAATAATAATAATAATAATAATAATAATAATAATAAAAATAATAATAATAATAATAATAATAATAATAATAATAATAATAATAATAATAATAATAATAATAATAATAATAATAATAATAATAATAATAATAATAATAATAATAATAATAATAATAATAATAATAATAATAATAATAATAATAATAATAATAATAATAATAATAATAATAATAATAATAATAATAATAATAATAATAATAATAATAATAATAATAATAATAATAAAAATAATAATAATAATAATAATAATAATAATAATTATAATAATAATAATAATAATAATAATAATAATAATAATAATAATAATAATAATAATATTAATAATAATAATAATAATAATAATAATAATAATAATAATAATAATAATAATAATAATAATAATAATAATAATAATAATAATAATAATAATAATAATAATAATAATAATAATAATAATAATAATAATAATAATAATAATAATAATAATAATAATAATAATAATAATAATAATAATAATAATAATAATAATAATAATAATAATAATAATAATAATAATAATAATAATAATAATAATAATAATAATAATAATAATAATAATAATAATATAATAATAATAATAATAATAATAATAATAATAATAATAATAATAATAATAATAATAATAATAATAATAATAATAATAATAATAATAATAATAATAATAATAATAATAATAATAATAATAATAATAATAATAATAATAATAATAATAATAATAATAATAATAATAATAATAATAATAATAATAATAATAATAATAATAATAATAATAATAATAATAATAATAATAATAATAATAATAATAATAATAATAATAATAATAATAATAATAATAATAATAATAATAATAATAATAATAATAATAATAATAATAATAATAATAATAATAATAATAATAATAATAATAATAATAATAATAATAATAATAATAATAATAATAATAATAATAATAATAATAATAATAATAATAATAATAATAATAATAATAATAATAATAATAATAATAATAATAATAATAATAATAATAATAATAATAATAATAATAATAATAATAATAATAATAATAATAATAATAATAATAATAATAAAATAATAATAATAATAATAATAATACTAATAATAATAATAATAATAATAATAATAATAATAATAATAATAATAATAATAATAATAATAATAATAATAATAATAATAATAATAATAATAATAATAATAATAATAATAATAATAATAATAATAATAATAATAATAATAATAATAATAATAATATAATAATAATAATAATAATAATAATAATAATAATAATAATAATAATAATAATAATAATAATAATAATAATAATAATAATAATAATAATAATAATAATAATAATAATAATAATAATAATAATAATAATAATAATAATAATAATAATAATAATAATAATAATAATAATAATAATAATAATAATAATAATAATAATAATAATAATAATAATAATAATAATAATAATAATAATAATAATAATAATAATAATAATAATAATAATAATAATAATAATAATAATAATAATAATAATAATAATAATAATAATAATAATAATAATAATAATAATAATAATAATAATAATAATAATAATAATAATAATAATAATAATAATAATAATAATAATAATAATAATAATAATAATAATAATAATAATAATAATAATAATAATAATAATAATAATAATAATAATAATAATAATAATAATAATAATAATAATAATAATAATAATAATAATAATAATAATAATAATAATAATAATAATAATAATAATAATAATAATAATAATAATAATAATAATAATAATAATAATAATAATAATAATAATAATAATAATAATAATAATAATAATAATAATAATAATAATAATAATAATAATAATAATAATAATAATAATAATAATAATAATAATAATAATAATAATAATAATAATAATAATAATAATAATAATAATAATAATAATAATAATAATAATAATAATAATAATAATAATAATAATAATAATAATAATAATAATAATAATAATAATAATAATAATAATAATAATAATAATAATAATAATAATAATAATAATAATATAATAATAATAATAATAATAATAATAATAATAATAATAATAATAATAATAATAATAATAATAATAATAATAATAATAATAATAATAATAATAATAATAATAATAATAATAATAATAATAATAATAATAATAATAATAATAATAATAATAATAATAATAATAATAATAATAATAATAATAATAATAATAATAATAATAATAATAATAATAATAATAATAATAATAATAATAATAATAATAATAATAATAATAATAATAATAATAATAATAATAATAATAATAATAATAATAATAATAATAATAATAATAATAATAATAATAATAATAATAATAATAATAATAATAATAATAATAATAATAATAATAATAATAATAATAATAATAATAATAATAATAATAATAATAATAATAATAATAATAATAATAATAATAATAATAATAATAATAATAATAATAATAATAATAATAATAATAATAATAATAATAATAATAATAATAATAATAATAATAATAATAATAATAATAATAATAATAATAATAATAATAATAATAATAATAATAATAATAATAATAATAATAATAATAATAATAATAATAATAATAATAATAATAATAATAATAATAATAATAATAATAATAATAATAATAATAATAATAATAATAATAATAATAATAATAATAATAATAATAATAATAATAATAATAATAATAATAATAATAATAATAATAATAATAATAATAATAATAATAATAATAATAATAATAATAATAATAATAATAATAATAATAATAATAATAATAATAATAATAATAATAATAATAATAATAATAATAATAATAATAATAATAATAATAATAATAATAATAATAATAATAATAATAATAATAATAATAATAATAATAATAATAATAATAATAATAATAATAATAATAATAATAATAATAATAATAATAATAATAATAATAATAATATAATAATAATAATAATAATAATAATAATAATAATAATAATAATAATAATAATAATAATAATAATAATAATAATAATAATAATAATAATAATAATAATAATAATAATAATAATAATAATAATAATAATAATAATAATAATAATAATAATAATAATAATAATAATAATAATAATAATAATAATAATAATAATAATAATAATAATAATAATAATAATAATAATAATAATAATAATAATAATAATAATAATAATAATAATAATAATAATAATAATAATAATAATAATAATAATAATAATAATAATAATAATAATAATAATAATAATAATAATAATAATAATAATAATAATAATAATAATAATAATAATAATAATAATAATAATAATAATAATAATAATAATAATAATAATAATAATAATAATAATAATAATAATAATAATAATAATAATAATAATAATAATAATAATAATAATAATAATAATAATAATAATAATAATAATAATAATAATAATAATAATAATAATAATAATAATAATAATAATAATAATAATAATAATAATAATAATAATAATAATAATAATAATAATAATAATAATAATAATAATAATAATAATAATAATAATAATAATAATAATAATAATAATAATAATAATAATAATAATAATAATAATAATAATAATAATAATAATAATAATAATAATAATAATAATAATAATAATAATAATAATAATAATAATAATAATAATAATAATAATAATAATAATAATAATAATAATAATAATAATAATAATAATAATAATAATAATAATAATAATAATAATAATAATAATAATAATAATAATAATA